>WNGS01007650.1:0-10596 GCA_020271785.1 Procambarus virginalis
AACACACACACGTACGTACACACACACACACACACACACAACACACACACCACACACACACACACACACACACCACACACACACACACACACACACGCACACGCACACACACACACACACGCACATTGACATAAGACGAACATCGGAAAGGGACTATGAGACGATATTGCAATCGAAGCGAAAAAACACCTAAGCTACTACACAGTCATATAAGAAGAAAATGGTGAACGACCAAGTGACAAGACTAAGGAAGGCAGAGGGGACATATACTGAAAGTGACAAGGAAATCTGAGGCACTGAATGCCAGTTTCCATGGAGTGTTCACTACCGAGCCTGAGCAGCTCCCATTGTTGGAAGGGGTTACCCTAGATGAAAGACTATCAGATATAGAGGTGACAGCAGAGGAGGTAATGAAACAGTTGACAACTCTAGATGCATCTAAAGCAGTTGGACCAGACAAAGTATCACCGTGGATACTAAAAGAAGCAGCGCAGGCCTCAGCGTGCCTCTGGCAATGATCTTTAATGAGTCACTTATGTCGGGAGAATTGCCCAGTTGCTGGAAGAAGGCAAATGTCGTGCCGATCTTCAAGAAAGGCGATAGGGAGGAGGCACTTAACTATAGACCTGTATCACTGACAAGCATCCTCTGTAAAATACTGGAAAGAATAATTAGGCTACGACTGGTTGCACACCTGGAGAACATTAGGTTTGTGAACAAACATCAACATTGGTTCCGGACAGGGAAATCGTGCCTAACAAACCTTTTGGAATTCTATGATAAAATAACGAGGATAAGACAGGACAGAGATGGTTGGGCAGACTGCATATTTCTGGACTGCCAAAAAGCCTTTGATACAGTACCGCACATGAGGTACTGCTGTTCAAACTCGAGAGGCAGGCGGGGGTAGGGGGAAAGGTCCTAGCATGGATAAGTAACTACCTAACAGGAAGGAGCCAAAGAGTTACGGTAAGGGGCGAAAACGACATGTTTACGGGTGTAGAGTCCTACATGTCAATGTTTGCGGATGACGCAAAGTTGATCAGAAGAGTTGTGACAGATGAGGATTGCAGGATCCTCCAAGAGGACCTGAACAGGTTGCAGAGATGGTCAGAGAAATGGCTACTGGAATTCAACACGAGCAAATGTAAAGTTATGGAAATGGGACTAGGAGATAGGAGACCAAAGGGACAGTACACAATGAAGAGGAACAGCCTTCCTGTGACGACGCGCGAAAGAGACCTGGGTGTGGACGTAACACTTAATCTATCTCCTGAGGCACATATAAATAGGATAACGACAGCAGCGTACTCTACACTGGCAAAAGTTAGAACATCGTTCAGAAACCTAAGTAAGGAGGCATTTAGGGCGCTTTACACTACCTACGTGAGGCCAGTCTTAGAGTATGCCGCCTCATCATGGAGTCCCCATCTGAAGAAGCATATAATGAAACTGGAAAAGGTTCAGAGGTTTGCAACGAGACTCGTCCCAGAGCTACGAGGGATGGGGTATGAGGAGCGCCTGAGGGAACTGTGCCTTACGACACTAGAAAGAAGAAGGGAGAGGGGGGACATGATAGGAACGTATAAAATACTCAGAGGGATTGACAAAGTGGACATAGACGAAATGTTCACACGGAATAGTAACAGAACGAGGGGACATGGATGGAAGTTGGAAACTCAGATGAGTCACAGAGATGTTAGGAAGTTTTCTTTTAGCGTGAGAGTAGTGGGAAAATGGAATGCACTTAAGGAACAGGTTGTGGAAGCAAATACTATTCATAACTTTAAAACCAGGTATGATAGGGAAATGGATAGGAGTCATTGCTGTAGACAACCGATGCTCGAAAGGCGGGATCCAAGAGTCAATGCTCGATCCTGCAGACACATATAGGTGAGTACATATAGGTGAGTACACGTACATACGTACGTACGTACGTACGTACGTACACACACACACACACACACACACACACACACACACACACACACACACACACACACATGTGACCCATCTGGGCACACCAGCGTGAACACAACCAACAACACGTGACTTCTTCAATTGTCTGTCGGGTCATTACTTTCTCGGGCATGACTGTCTAACTGGCCGCCACTCTCACGGGTCACGCTGGCCCGTACCGTGTAACACCAGACTGTCGACATTTGCCACCAGTTACCTTGCATGGTTGCACATGTAACACGGTGCTAGACGGCACTACGGTGCTAGACGGCACTACGGTGCTAGACGGTACTACGGTGCTAGACGGTACTACGGTGCTAGACGGCACTACGGTGCTAGACGGTACTACGGTGCTAGACGGCACTACGGTGCTAGGCGGCACTACGGTGCTAGACGGCACTACGGTGCTAGACGGTACTACGGTGCTAGACGGCACTACGGTGCTAGACGGCACTACGGTGCTAGACGGTACTACGGTGCTAGACGGCACTACGGTGCTAGGCGGCACTACGGTGCTAGACGGCACTACGGTGCTAGACGGCACTACGGTGCTACACGGCACTACGGTGCTAGACGGCACTACGGTGCTAGGCGGCACTACGGTGCTACACGGCACTACGGTGCTAGGCGGCACTACGGTGCTAGACGGCACTACGGTGCTAGACGGTACTACGGTGCTAGACGGTACTACGGTGCTAGACGGTACTACGGTGCTAGACGGTACTACGGTGCTAGACGGTACTACGGTGCTAGACGGTACTACGGTGCTAGACGGCACTACGGTGCTAGACGGTACTACGGTGCTAGACGGTACTACGGTGCTAGACGGCACTACGGTGCTACACGGCACTACGGTGCTACACGGTACTACGGTGCTACACGGCACTACGGTGCTACACGGCACTACGGTGCTACACGGTACTACGGTGCTACACGGTACTACGGTGCTAGACGGCACTACGGTGCTACACGGCACTACGGTGCTAGGCGGCACTACGGTGCTACACGGTACTACGGTGCTAGACGGCACTACGGTGCTAGACGGCACTACGGTGCTAGACGGCACTACGGTGATAGACGGCACTACGGTGCTAGACGGTACTACGGTGCTACACGGCACTACGGTGCTACACGGTACTACGGTGCTACACGGCACTACGGTGCTACACGGCACTACGGTGCTAGACGGCACTACGGTGCTACACGGTACTACGGTGCTACACGGTACTACGGTGCTACACGGCACTACGGTGCTAGGCGGCACTACGGTGCTAGACGGCACTACGGTGCTACACGGCACTACGGTGCTACACGGTACTACGGTGCTACACGGCACTACGGTGCTACACGGCACTACGGTGCTACACGGCACTACGGTGCTAGACGGCACTACGGTGCTAGACGGCACTACGGTGCTAGACGGTACTACGGTGCTACACGGCACTACGGTGCTAGACGGCACTACGGTGCTAGACGGTACTACGGTGCTACACGGTACTACGGTGCTAGACGGTACTACGGTGCTAGACGGCACTACGGTGCTACACGGCACTACGGTGCTACACGGCACTACGGTGCTAGACGGCACTACGGTGCTAGACGGCACTACGGTGATAGACGGCACTACGGTGCTAGACGGCACTACGGTGCTAGACGGCACTACGGTGATAGACGGCACTACGGTGCTAGACGGCACTACGGTGATAGACGGCACTACGGTGCTAGACGGCACTACGGTGCTAGACGGCACTACGGTGCTAGACGGCACTACGGTGCTACACGGCACTACGGTGCTAGACGGCACTACGGTGCTAGACGGCACTACGGTGATAGACGGCACTACGGTGCTACACGGCACTACGGTGCTAGACGGCACTACGGTGCTAGACGGCACTACGGTGATAGACGGCACTACGGTGCTAGACGGCACTACGGTGCTAGACGGCACTACGGTGCTAGACGGCACTACGGTGCTAGACGGTACTACGGTGCTAGACGGTACTACGGTGCTAGACGGCACTACGGTGCTAGACGGCACTACGGTGCTAGACGGTACTACGGTGCTAGACGGTACTACGGTGCTACACGGCACTACGGTGCTACACGGCACTACGGTGCTAGACGGTACTACGGTGCTACACGGCACTACGGTGCTAGACGGCACTACGGTGCTAGACGGTACTACGGTGCTACACGGCACTACGGTGCTAGACGGCACTACGGTGCTAGACGGTACTACGGTGCTACACGGCACTACGGTGCTACACGGCACTACGGTGCTAGACGGTACTACGGTGCTACACGGCACTACGGTGCTAGACGGCACTACGGTGCTAGACGGTACTACGGTGCTAGACGGTACTACGGTGCTAGACGGCACTACGGTGCTAGACGGTACTACGGTGCTAGACGGTACTACGGTGCTAGACGGTACTACGGTGCTAGACGGTACTACGGTGCTAGACGGCACTACGGTGCTAGACGGTACTACGGTGCTAGACGGTACTACGGTGCTAGACGGCACTACGGTGCTAGACGGTACTACGGTGCTAGACGGCACTACGGTGCTAGACGGTACTACGGTGCTAGACGGCACTACGGTGCTACACGGCACTACGGTGCTAGACGGCACTACGGTGCTAGACGGCACTACGGTGCTACACGGCACTACGGTGCTACACGGCACTACGGTGCTAGACGGCACTACGGTGCTACACGGCACTACGGTGCTAGACGGCACTACGGTGCTACACGGCACTACGGTGCTAGACGGCACTACGGTGCTAGACGGCACTACGGTGCTAGACGGCACTACGGTGCTAGACGGCACTACGGTGCTAGACGGCACTACGGTGCTAGACGGCACTACGGTGCTACACGGCACTACGGTGCTAGACGGCACTACGGTGCTAGACGGCACTACGGTGCTAGACGGCACTACGGTGCTACACGGTACTACGGTGCTAGACGGCACTACGGTGCTAGACGGCACTACGGTGCTACACGGTACTACGGTGCTAGACGGCACTACGGTGCTAGACGGCACTACGGTGCTAGACGGCACTACGGTGCTAGACGGCACTACGGTGCTAGACGGCACTACGGTGCTACACGGCACTACGGTGCTAGACGGTACTACGGTGCTAGACGGCACTACGGTGCTACACGGCACTACGGTGCTAGACGGCACTACGGTGCTACACGGTACTACGGTGCTAGACGGCACTACGGTGCTAGACGGCACTACGGTGCTAGACGGCACTACGGTGCTAGACGGCACTACGGTGCTACACGGTACTACGGTGCTAGACGGCACTACGGTGCTAGACGGCACTACGGTGCTAGACGGCACTACGGTGCTAGACGGCACTACGGTGCTAGACGGCACTACGGTGCTAGACGGCACTACGGTGCTAGACGGCACTACGGTGCTACACGGCACTACGGTGCTAGACGGTACTACGGTGCTAGACGGCACTACGGTGCTAGACGGCACTACGGTGCTAGACGGCACTACGGTGCTAGACGGTACTACGGTGCTAGACGGCACTACGGTGCTACACGGTACTACGGTGCTAGACGGCACTACGGTGCTAGACGGCACTACGGTGCTACACGGCACTACGGTGCTAGACGGCACTACGGTGCTAGACGGCACTACGGTGCTACACGGCACTACGGTGCTAGACGGTACTACGGTGCTAGACGGCACTACGGTGCTAGACGGCACTACGGTGCTAGACGGCACTACGGTGCTAGACGGTACTACGGTGCTAGACGGCACTACGGTGCTACACGGTACTACGGTGCTAGACGGTACTACGGTGCTACACGGTACTACGGTGCTAGACGGCACTACGGTGCTACACGGTACTACGGTGCTAGACGGCACTACGGTGCTACACGGCACTACGGTGCTAGACGGCACTACGGTGCTACACGGTACTACGGTGCTAGACGGCACTACGGTGCTACACGGTACTACGGTGCTAGACGGCACTACGGTGCTAGACGGTACTACGGTGCTAGGCGGCACTACGGTGCTACACGGCACTACGGTGCTAGACGGCACTACGGTGCTAGACGGCACTACGGTGCTAGACGGCACTACGGTGCTAGACGGCACTACGGTGCTAGACGGTACTACGGTGCTAGACGGCACTACGGTGCTAGACGGCACTACGGTGCTAGACGGTACTACGGTGCTAGACGGCACTACGGTGCTAGACGGCACTACGGTGCTAGACGGCACTACGGTGCTAGACGGCACTACGGTGCTAGACGGCACTACGGTGCTAGACGGCACTACGGTGCTAGACGGTACTACGGTGCTAGACGGCACTACGGTGCTAGACGGCACTACGGTGCTAGGCGGTACTACGGTGCTAGACGGCACTACGGTGCTAGACGGCACTACGGTGCTAGACGGTACTACGGTGCTAGACGGTACTACTGTGCTAGACGGCACTACGGTGCTAGACGGCACTACGGTGCTAGACGGTACTACGGTGCTAGACGGCACTACGGTGCTAGACGGCACTACGGTGCTAGACGGTACTACGTGCTAGACGGCACTACGGTGCTAGACGGCACTACGGTGCTAGACGGTACTACGGTGCTAGACGGCACTACGGTGCTAGACGGCACTACGGTGCTAGGCGGTACTACGGTGCTAGACGGTACTACGGTGCTAGACGGCACTACGGTGCTAGACGGCACTACGGTGCTAGACGGTACTACGGTGCTAGACGGCACTACGGTGCTAGACGGCACTACGGTGCTAGACGGCACTACGGTGCTAGACGGCACTACGGTGCTAGACGGCACTACGGTGCTACACGGCACTACGGTGCTACACGGCACTACGGTGCTAGACGGCACTACGGTGCTAGACGGCACTACGGTGCTAGACGGTACTACGGTGCTAGACGGTACTACGGTGCTAGACGGCACTACGGTGCTAGACGGCACTACGGTGCTAGACGGCACTACGGTGCTAGACGGTACTACGGTGTAATGCCTATACTGAACATGGTGGTATACAAAATGTTGGTCAACACTGTGGCAGGAACTATATAAAGTACAATAAGCAGGCTCCAGACACACTGTACTCTGTATATAGGAATGTTACACCTTATTTTTACATGATGGTAATTTGCATACGAGAAAGATTATTGTCAAACACCCATATTACGTTTCTGGTTTAGGTACATTATTATATAGACTTGAAGAAGACTAACACGCGATATATAGCTAGTTAGGAGGATACCTGATCAACCAGGAGGATACCTGATCAACCAGGCTGTGACTCATACGTCAGGCTTGAGCAGCCGCGTCAAACAGCCTGGTTGATCAGTCCAGCAACCAGGAGGCCTCGTCGACGACCGGGCCGCGGGGACGCTAAGCCCCGGAAGCACCTCAAGGTAACCTCAAGGTAGTTGTATCATTTGCATACGAGTTCCACTGAGTTCTGAATTACTACAAATATGTAAATATCATTTATGTGTTAACGGAAAGAGAGAAGAAGATAAATGTGGAGAGTGTAGAGAGTATGGATACCGGCCCAGTCTGATACAGTACTGAACACTAAATACCAGAGACAGGTAAAGTCGGGTTGTCTCTCCCATCATTGTCATTTACAAGGCGTGTGGAGTCCTTCTTGGGGTAATCTTGAGATGATTTACGGGGCTTAGCGTCCCCGCGGCCCGGTCCTCGACCAGGCCTTCTTTTTTATTACACACACCCCCCTAGGAAGCAGCCGGTAGGAGCTGTCTAACTCCCAGATACCTATTTACTGCTAGGTGAACAGGGCATCAGGGGTGAAAGAATTTGTTTCTTTCATCTGCACATTGTTTCCGCCTCCGCCGGGGATCGAACCTAGAACCTTAGGACTACGAATCCCGAGCGTTGTCCACTCAGCCGCCAGGCTTGCTCGCATCATGTGAATGACAAATATTGGAGAGTGTTATGTTAAGGAATTACTGTTATTCATATAGGTGAGTCTGTTATTATTATATTCATATAGGTGAGCCTGTTACCATTAATCATATAGGTGAGCCTGTTACCATTAATCATATAGGTGAGCCTGTTACCATTAATCATATAGGTGAGCCTGTTACCATTATCATATAGGTGAGCCTGTTACCATTAATCATATAGGTGAGCCTGTTACCATTAATCATATAGGTGAGCCTGTTACCATTAATCATATAGGTGAGCCTGTTACCATTAATCATATAGGTGAGCCTGTTAGTATTAATCATATAGGTGAGTCTGTTACTATTAACCATATAGGTGAGCCTGTTATTATTAATCATATAGGTGAGTCTGTTACTATTAATCATATAGGTGAGCCTGTTATTATTAATCATATAGGTGAGCCTGTTATTATTAATCATATAGGTGAGTCTGTTACCATTAATCATATAGGTGAGTCTGTTACTATTAACCATATAGGTGAGCCTGTTATTATTAATCATATAGGTGAGCCTGTTACTATTAATCATATAGGTGAGTCTGTTACCATTAATCATATAGGTGAGTCTGTTACCATTAATCATATAGGTGAGTCTGTTACTATTAACCATATAGGTGAGCCTGTTACTATTAATCATATAGGTGAGCCTGTTACTATTAATCATATAGGTGAGCCTGTTACCATTAATCATATAGGTGAGCCTGTTACCATTAATCATATAGGTGAGCCTGTTACTATTAATCATATAGGTGAGCCTGTTACTATTAATCATATAGGTGAGCCTGTTACTATTAATCATATAGGTGAGCCTGTTACTATTAATCATATAGGTGAGCCTGTTACCATTATTCATATAGGTGAGGCCTGTTACTATTAATCATATAGGTGAGTCTGTTACTATTAATCATATAGGTGAGCCTGTTACTATTAATCATATAGGTGAGCCTGTTATTATTAATCATAAGGTGAGTCTGTTACTATTAACCATATAGGTGAGCCTGTTACTATTAATCATATAGGTGAGTCTGTACTATTAATCATATAGGTGAGCCTGTTACTATTAATCATATAGGTGAGCCTGTTATTATTAATCATATAGGTGAGTCTGTTACTATTAATCATATAGGTGAGTCTGTTACTATTAATCATACAGGTGAGCCTGTTACTATTAACCATATAGGTGAGTCTAATACCAGTTAGTGGAATTGTAATGTTATGGGTATAGAGGAAAGCTGTTTGCAATTGTGAGTTATGTGAGCATGACACAAGACGAGAAGAGTGGCGTGAAGAGTGGCGTGAAGACGGCCTCACAGGCATCACAAGCTCAGTGGAAGGCATGACTCGGGGGATGGTGGATGTACTTGTGTCATTCTTCAAGTATAACCTTTGATACCTTCATATAGTAGATTTCCACTGAAGGGAAGATGTAGTGGTAATCCCTCAATTAATTTATATTCCGTGCTCAGGCTGAGGTAAGTTATTTACATAGTGTGATCATCTATGTCCAGTGTAGCTAGTTTCATGTGTGCTACCCCATGTGGGCCTGCGGGCCGCTCAGAGCAACAGCCTGGTGGACCAAGTTATGACAAGTCGAGGCTGGCCTCAGGCCGGGCTCGGGGAGTAGAACTTCCAGAAGCCTCTCCAGGTATGTTCCAGGTATGCTCCAGGTATATTCCAGGTATGTTCCAAATATGCTCCAGGAATGATCCAGGTATGCTCCAGGTATGTTCCAGGTATGCTCCAGGTATGCTCCAGGTATGTTCCAGGTATGCTCCAGGTATGTTCCAGGTATGCCCGAGGTATGTTCCAGGTATGTCCCAGGTATGTTCCAGGTATGTTCCAGGTATGCCCCAGGTATGCTCCAGTATGCCCCAGGTATGTCCCAGGTATGTTCCAGGTATGCCCAGGTATGTTCCAGGTATGTTCCAGGTATGTCCCATGTATGCCCCAGGTATGCTCCAGGTATGTTCCAGGTATGCCCCAGGTATGTTCCAGGTATGTTCCAGGTATGTCCCAGGTATGCCCGAGGTATGTCCCAGGTATGCCCCAGGTATGCCCCAGGTATGCTCCAGGTATGCCCCAGGTATGTTCCAGGTATGCCCCAGGTATGCCCCAGGTATGCCCGAGGTATGTCCCAGGTATGTCCCAGGTATGCCCGAGGTATGTTCCAGGTATACTCCAGGTATTCCCTGCAGACTGGAGAGATAATTTCTGGCACAGTTTGTGGTAAATAAGTACAGTGCCTCCAGTGTATTAGTAGTTTTCTTTATATGAATATATTGTTTAGTTTATAAACGGAGTTAGTTACTCTATTTCTCTCAAGAGGCGTCCAGATGGCAGCACTTAACAGATCTCTTCTTCACCTATGGGATGGGTTAGGTTAGGTTAGGTTAGGTTAGGTTAGGTTAGGTTAGGTTAGGTTAGGTTAGGTTAGGTTAGGGTCCGCGCCTGTGAGAAATACTTATTGTTGTTGTTTAAGATTCGTTCCTTGGAACAAAAAGTTCCAAGTAGCACGGGCACGGGCTATGGTGAGCCCGTAGTGGACGTTTTTTCTAGCTCCTGGTGTCTCAGGTGGTGACACCAGACCACAACAACTTGGCCTAACCAGAAACCTAGGAACCCAAGCAACCCACCTAACCTATCGAAGTCGATGCATAGAA
>WNGS01007651.1:18312-28995 GCA_020271785.1 Procambarus virginalis
GTGCCAATAAATTATCTCCCTCCGGCAGCAACAGTCAATTTCGTGGCGTCTGCTCCAGTTGATTATTGGTTAGGCTTGCTAGCTTAAGCTACCTGTATCCAGCTCCTGTATCAGGCAGTAGGCTTCGTTTTTGTTCACATTATAGCGAAAACAGTTTTATAAAAGCAATTATTGAACAATAACTAATTATTAGTTCAACTTTTCTTTATGATAAAAATCTTGTACCTATCAGAAACAAAATTGTGTTGTCAAAATTTATATATATTGGGACGGTTGGTAATTCATCACAATATATTTTAAATCTAGTCTGTGTACAGAGGGAAATTAATAGGTATTAAAACTCATGTTTCAAATTCAAATGTTTTATTCATAAATGTTTGTACATTTACAGCCTGGGTTAGTTTACACAGATTTACAGCTGTTGACGTAATGATTAAACTGTACAATTTACACTCCCCCCCCTGGCCTATCCCTCGGCTATTTCCCAATCCCAAATGGTCGCGTTACGGGGACAAGTATTGGGGAAGGGAACCGTGTAGGCCTATCTCACTAGGCCTATATCAGCCTCGGTCAGCGGGTAGTATCATATGACTGAAAACCTCGTTCAGTCTTCCTCAAGACAGTTACACCCTACTGTGGACCCCCAGTGCTAGAACCTAGGCGCTAGGACCCCGTGCTAGGACCTAGCCGCTAGGACCTCCGGTGCTAGGACCTAGGCGCTAGGACCCCAGTGCTAGGACCTAGGCGCTAGGACCCCAGTGCTAGGACCTAGGCGCTAGGAACCCGGTGTTCGGACCGAGGCGCTAGGTCCCCCGGTGCTAGGACCTAGGCGCTAGGACCCAGTGCTAGGACCTAGGCGCTAGGACACCGGTGCTAGGACCTAGGCGCTAGGGAACCCCGGTGATAGGACCTAGGCGCTAGGACCCAGTGCTAGGACCTAGGCGCTAGGACCCCAGTGCTAGGACCTAGGCGCTATGACCCCTGTGCTAGGACCTAGGCGCTAGGACCCCAGTGCTAGGACCTAGGCGCTAGGACCTAGGCGCTAGGACCCAGTGCTAGGACCTAGGCGCTAGGACCCAGTGCTAGGACCTAGGCGCTAGGACCCAGTGCTAGGACCTAGGCGCTAGGACCCCGTTGCTAGGACCTAGGCGCTAGGACCCAGGTGCTAGGACTAGGCACTAGGACCCCGGTGTTAGGACCGAGGCGCTAGGTCCCCGGTGCTAGGACCTAGGCGCTAGGACCCCAGTGCTAGGACCTAGGCGCTAGGACCCCGGTGGTAGGACCTAGGCGCTAGGACCCCTGTGCTAGGACCTAGGCGCTAGGACCCAGTGCTAGGACCTAGGCGCTATGACCCCTGTGCTAGGACCTAGGCGCTAGGACCCCTGTGCTAGGACCTAGGCGCTAGGACCCCAGTGCTAGGACCTAGGCGCTAGGACCCCTGTGCTAGGACCTAGGCGCTAGGACACCGGTGCTAGTACCTAGGCGCTAGGACCCCCTGTGCTAGGACCCCGGTACTAGGACCTAGGCGCTAGGACCCCAGTGCTAGGACCTAGGCGCTAGGACCCCAGTGCTAGGACCTAGGCGCTAGGACCCAGTGCTAGGACCTAGGCGCTAGGCCCCCGGTGCTAGGACCTAGCTATGGCTAGGAACCTAAGGACGCTTCGGAGTCCCCGGTGCTTAGGACCTTAGGCGCTAGAGCCCCGGTGCTAGGGCCTAGGCTGCTAGACCCCGGTGCTAGGACCTAGGCGCCAGGACCTACGGTGCTTAGGACATCTGGCGCATAGGGACCGCGGTGCTAGGACCTAGGCGCTAGGACACCGGTGCTAGGACCTAGGCTCTAGGATTACGCGGTGCTTAGGACCTAGGCGCTATGGATCCCCTGTGGCTAGTACTACATAGGCGCTAGGATTCCGGTGCTAGGACCTAGGCGTAGCGACCTACGGCTGCTTAGGACCTAGGCGCTAGGACCCCTGTGCTAGGATTTAGCCGTTAGGACCCCGGCACTAAGCCCAGCGAGCGCTACGACCCCCGGCGCTAGTGCCTAGGCCGCTAGGACCCCCCGTTACTAAGACCCAAGACGTTAGGACCCCGTTACTAAGACCAAGAAGTTAGGACACCCGGTACTAAGACCAAGAATTTCGGACCCCCTTTACTAAGACCAAGACGTTCTGCACCCCGGTACTAAGACCAAGTTGTTCGGACCCCCGTTACTAAGACCAAAACGTTAGGACCCCCGTTACTAAGACCAAAACGTTAGGACCCCCGTTACTAAGACCTAGACGTAAGGACCCCCGTTACTAAGACCAAAACGTTAGGACCCCCGTTACTAAGACCAAAACGTTAGGACCCCCGTTACTAAGACCAAAACGTTAGGACCCCGGTACTAAGAACAAGACATTAGGACCCCGGTACTAAGACCAAGACATTAGGACCCCGGTACTCAGACCAGACGTTAGGACCTCGGTAATACGACCAAGTCGTACGACCCCTGTACTAAGACAAATACGTTAGGACTCCGGTACTAAGACCAAGACGTTAGGACCCCCGGTTACTAAGACCAAGACGTTAGGATCCTGGTAACTAAGACCAACTATTATGACCCCGGTACTAAGACCTACAACGTTAGGACCCCGGTACTAAGACCACAACGTTAGGACCCCGGTACTAAGACTACAACGTTAGGACCCCGGTACTAAGACCACTACGTTAGGACCCCGGCACTAAGACTACAACGTTAGGACCCCGGTACTAAGACTACAACGTTAGGACCCCCGGTACTAAGACTACAACGTTAGACCCCCGGTACTAAGACTACAACGTTAGGACCCCGGTACCTTAAGACTACAACGTTAGGACCCCGGTCCTAAGACTACAACGTTAGGACCCCGGTACTAAGACTACTAACTTTAGGACTCCCGGTACTAAGACTACAACGTTAGGACCCCGGTACTAAGACTTCAATGTTAGAACCCCCGGTACTAAGACTGCAGCGTTAGAACCATGGTACTAAGATTTCAACGTTAGGCCCCCGGTACTAAGACCAAGACATTAGGACCCCGGCACTAAGACCAAGACGTTAAGTCCCCGGTACTAAGACCACGATGTTAGGACCCCGGTACTAAGACCACTACGTTAGGACCCCGTACTAAGATTATCAAAGTTAGAACCCCGGTACTAAGACCAAGACATTAGGACCCCGGTACTAAGACCAAAACGTTAGGACCCCCGTTACTAAGACCAAAACGTTAGGACCCCGGTACTAAGACCACTACGTTAGGACCCCGGCACTAAAAACCAAGGACGTTAGGAGACCCCTAAACTAAAACCAACGTTAGGCCCCCGGTACTAAGACCAAGACAAAACCCCAGGTCACCTACTATAGTTTGCGGGCTCGGGGCCGGGCTGGGGGTAGTAAAGAACTCCCAAACCCCATCAACCAGGTGGCTGCTACGCCGTCATGGTAGCCCCCAACCACGGCAGACAACCCAACCACGGCAGACAACCCAACCACGGCAGACAGCCCAACCACGGCAGACAAGACACCAACCACGGCAGAGGACCACACCCAACACGGCAGACAGCCCAACCACGGCAGACAACCCAACCACGGCAGACAGCCCAACCACGGCAGACATCCCAACCACGGCAGACAGCCCAACCACGGCAGACAACCCAACCACGGCAGACACCCCAACCACGGCAGACAACCCAACCACGGCAGACAGCCCAACCACGGCAGACAACCCAACCACGGCAGACAACCCAACCACGGCAGACAAACCAACCACGGCAGACAACCCAACCACGGCAGACAACCCAACCACGGCAGACAGCCCAACCACGGCAGACAACCCAACCACCACGCCAGACAACCCAACCACGGCAGACAGCCCAACCACGGCAGACAGCCCAACCACGGCAGACAACCCAACCACGGCAGACAGCCCAACCACGGCAGACAGCCCAACCACGGCAGACAACCCAACCACGGCAGACAACCCAACCACGGCAGACAACCCAACCACGGCAGACAGTCCTCCCCCACAACCACGGCAGACAGTCCTCTCCTACAACCACGGCAGACAGGCCTCCCCTACAACCACGGCAGACATCCCAACCACGGCAGACAGCCCAACCACGGCAGACAACCCAACCACGGCAGACAGCCCAACCACGGCAGACATCCCAACCACGGCAGACAACCCAACCACGGCAGACAGTCCTCCCCTACATACCACGGCAGACAGGCCTCCCCTACAACCACGGCCGACAGTCCTCACCCTACAACCACGGCAGACAGACCTCCCCTACAACCACGGCAGACAGTCCTCCCCTACAACCACGGCAGACAGTCCTCCCCTACAACCACGGCAGACAGCCTCCCTACAACCACGGCAGAGACAGTCCTCCCCTCCAACCACGGCAGACAGTCCTCCCCCACAACCACGGCAGACCAGACCTCCCCTACAACCACGGCAGACAGACCTCCCCTACAACCACGGCAGACAGGCCTCCCCTACAACCACGGCAGACAGCCCCCCCTACAACCACGGCAGACAGGCCTCCCCTACAACCACGGCAGACAGTTCTCCCCTACAACCACGGCAGACAGCCCTCCCCTACATACCACGGCGACAGTCCCTCCCCTACAACTACGGCAGACAGTCCTCCCCTACAACTACGGCAGACAGTCCTCTTCTACAACCACGGCAGACAGTCCTCTTCTACAACCACGGCAGACAGTCTCCCTCCAACCACGGCAGACAGTCCTCCCCTACAACCACGGCAGACAGTCTCCCCTACAACCACGGCAGACAGTCTCCCCTACAACCACGGCAGACAGCCCCCCCTACAACCACGGCAGACAGTCTCCCCTACATACCACGGCAGACAGTCCTCCCCTACAACCACGGCAGACAGTCTCCCCTACAACCCCGCGCAGACAGTCCTCCCCTACAACCACGGCAGACAGACCTCCCCTACAACCACGGCAGCCAGTCCTCCCCTACAACCACGGCAGACAGTCCTCCCCTACAACCACGGCAGACAGACCTCCCCTACATACAGCAGACACCCCCCGTACATACAGCAGGAACAGCCCTCCCCTACAGACAGCCCTCCCCTACAGACAGCCCTCCCCTACCTACAGGGGCCCCCCTACTTTGAGGGGGGCCTCGTAGCCTGGTGGATAGCGCTGCAGGACTCGTAATTCTGTGGCCGGGTTCGATTCCCGCACGAGGCAGAAGAACACAAATGGGCAAAGTTTCTTTCACCCTGAATGCCCCTGTTACCTAGCAGTAAATAGGTACCTGGGAGTTAGATCGCTGATCACGGGCTGCTTCCCTGGGGGGTGGAGGCCTGGTCGAGGACCGGGCCGCGGGGACACTAAAAAAAAGCCCCGCAATCATCTAAAGATAATCTCAAGATAACCAAGATAACCTCCCCTACATACAGCAGACAGCCTCCCCTACCACCACGGCAGACAGTCCTCCCCTACAACCACGGCAGACAGTCCTCCCCTACATACAGCAGACAGCCCCTCCCGTACATACAGCAGACAGACCTCCCCTACATACAGCAGACAGCCCTCACCCTACATACAGCAGACAGCTCCCTACAACCACGGCCAGACCAGTCTCCCTACAACCACGGCACGACAGTCCATCCCCTACATACAGCAGATCAGCCCTCCCGTACAGCTACAGCAGGACAGCTCCCCTACAGACAGCCCTCCCCTACATACCGCAGACAGCCCTCCCCCTACATACAGCAGACAGCCCTCCCCTACATACCGCAGACAGCCCTCCCCTACATACAGCAGACAGCCCTTCCCTACATACAGCAGACAGCCTCCCCTACCTACAGCAGACAGCCCTCCCTACAGCAGCAGAACCCATACTCATCCTGTGAGTGGTGGTTTATTGTGCACCCCATACTCATCCTGAGTGGTAGTTTATTGTGCACCCCATACTCATCCTGTGAGTGGTAGTATATTGTGCACCCCATACTCATCCTGTGAGTGGTGGTTTATTGTGCACCCCATACTCATCCTGAGTGGTAGTATATTGTGCACCCCATACTCATCCTGTGAGTGGTAGTATATTGTGCACCCCATACTCATCCTGTGAGTGGTGGTATATTGTGCACCCCATACTCATCCTGTGAGTGGTAGTATATTGTGCACCCCATACTCATCCTGAGTGGTAGCTTATTGTGCACCCCATACTCATCCTGTGAGTGGTGGTTTATTGTGCACCCCATACTCATCCTGTGAGTGGTGGTTTATGTGCACCCCATACTCATCCTGTGAGTGGTGGTTTATTGTGCACCCCATACTCATCCTGTGAGTGGTAGTATATTGTGCACCCCATACTCATCCTGTGAGTGGTAGTATATTGTGCACCCCATACTCATCCTGTGAGTGGTAGTATATTGTGCACCCCATACTCATCCTGTGAGTGGTGGCTTATTGTGCACCCCATACTCATCCTGTGAGTGGTGGTTTATTGTGCACCCCATACTCATCCTGTGAGTGGTAGTATATTGTGCTCCCCATACTCATCCTGTGAGTGGTAGTATATTGTGCACCCCATACTCATCCTGTGAGTGGTGGTATATTGTGCACCCCATACTCATCCTGTGAGTGGTAGTTAGTTTTGTGCACCCATACTCATCCTGTGAGTGGTAGTATATTGTGCACCCCATACTCATCCTGTGAGTGGTAGTTTATTGTGCTCCCCATACTCATCCTGTGAGTGGTAGTATATTGTGCACCCCATACTCATCCTGTGAGTGGTAGTATATTGTGCACCCCATACTCATCCTGTGAGTGGTGGTTTATTGTGCACCCCATACTCATCCTGTGAGTGGTAGTATATTGTGCACCCATACTCATCCTGTGAGTGGTAGTTTATTGTGCACCCCATACTCATCCTGTGAGTGGTGGCTTATTGTGCACCCCATACTCATCCTGTGAGTGGTAGTATATTGTGCACCCCATACTCATCCTGTGAGTGGTAGTTTATTGTGCACCCCATACTCATCCTGTGAGTGGTGGTTTATTGTGCACCCCATACTCATCCTGTGAGTGGTAGTTTATTGTGCACCCCATACTCATCATGTGAGTGGTGGCTTATTGTGCACCCCATACTCATCCTGTGAGTGGTAGTATATTGTGCACCCCATACTCATCCTGTGAGTGGTGTTTATTGTGCACCCCATACTCATCCTGTGAGTGGTAGTATATTGTGCACCCCATACTCATCCTGTGAGTGGTGGCTTATTGTGCACCCATACTCATCCTGTGAGTGGTGGCTTATTGTGCACCCCATACTCATCCTGTGAGTGGTAGTTATTGTGCACCCCATACTCATCATGTGAGTGGTGGCTTCTTGTGCACCCCATACTCATCCTGTGAGTGGTAGTATATTGTGCACCCCATACTCATCCTGTGAGTGGTGGTTTATTGTGCACCCCATACTCACCTGTGAGTGGTAGTATATTGTGCACCCCATACTCATCCTGTGAGTGGTGGCTTATTGTGCACCCCATACTCATCCTGTGAGTGGTGGCTTATTGTGCACCCCATACTCATCCTGTGAGTGGTAGCGCCATAAAGGATTACAGGGAGCGCATGAGGTCTGTCCTCAGCGGAGAGTTTCACATAAACACTAGCATCTAACACTAACATCTAACACTAGCATCTAACACTAGCATCTAACACTAACATAAACACTAACATCTAACACTAACATCTAACACTAACATAAACACCAACATCTAACACTAACATCTAACACTAACATAAACACTAACATCTAACACTAACATCTAACACTAACACTAATTTCTAACACTAACATCTAACACTAACATCTAACACTAACAAACACTAACATCTAACACTAACAAACACTAATATCTAACACTAACAAACACTAATATCTAACACTAACATCTAACACTAACATCTAACACTAACAAACACTAACATCTAACACTAACATCTAACACTAACATAAACACTAACATCTAACACTAACATAAACACTAACATCTAACACTAACATAAACACTAACATCTAACACTAACATAAACACTAACATCTAACACTAACATCTAACACTAACATCTAACACTAACAAACACTAACATCTAACACTAACATCTAACACTAACATCTAACACTAACATCTAACACTAACATCTAACACTAACATAAACACTAACATCTAACACTAACATAAACACTAACATCTAACACTAACATCTAACACTAACATCTAACACTAACAAACACTAACATCTAACACTAACATCTATCACTAACAAACACTAACATCTAACACTAACATAAACACTAACATCTAACACTAACATAAACACTAACATCTAACACTAACATAAACACTAACATCTAACACTAACATCTAACACTAACATAAACACTAACATCTAACACTAACATCTAACACTAACATAAACACTAACATCTAACACTAACATCTAACACTAACATCTAACACTAACATCTAACACTAACATAAACACTAACATCTAACACTAACATCTAACACTAACATCTAACACTAACATCTAACACTAACATCTAACACTAACATCTAACACTAACATCTAACACTAACATCTAACACTAACATCTAACACTAACATCTGACCTGCACACCTCATAATTGTCAACAAAACTAAACCATTACAGTATCAATGCATTTACAATACATTATTATATATTGATGATAAGTCTCATGTTAATACATAAAATATTTTAGACTTGTGAATATTACAGGATCATATAAAATCCTGTAATGTCATATATAGTACTGGAAGCGAAACATGGATACTGTACAAGGATTTCAGATACTTTATACTTTGTAATACGATGGTTTGTCATATCATGCAGCGTAAGAGAGAGAGAGTGCGCTAAGAAGTAAGATCACAAAATACATGGAATCCCAGCACCTCCATAACCCTGGACAACATGGTTTCAGAACAGGGCGCTCTTGCCTGTCTTGTCGCAAGTTTTTATATTGCCTTTGTACGATCTGTTGTTGATTATTATGCCTTGCATCTTCTTAATTTTTCACCTAAACAATTACAAGGCCTAGATGTAGTACAGAATGATGCCATGCGCATCATCCTGGGTTGTCCTAGAACTGTCAGAATTGTTAACATGAGAAAGGAACTAAACTTACCTTCCATTTACGAAAGAATAGTTCTACTTAGTACTATGTTTTGCGCCAAAACTTTGAAGAATAATGGTCCCCCCAGCTCTATTCAAATTAAATTGAGATCCATTCTAAACAATTCTGACTGTTCCCTCAATCCGCCGCAAAAAGCTCCTTACAGTGTGTGGCTCAGTTGTTGTGCCTATAATCTTCAGAAACTGAATGTGTCTCTTAACCCTGATAAAACTGTTCACTATATTCCCCTTGGAAAGATGTGGAGGTCTCTCTGCATTATACCCCCATCAGTGTTAAACAAATGTATAACACTGACATTTTGAGATGTATAACATTAGAAGCTATTGACAGTCATCTTCAAATTCTCAAACCGACTGAATCCTATGCCTTTACTGATGGCTCTGTGCAGTTAGGCACTGGTAGAACAGGTTGTGCATGTGCAGTGTATAAAGGGAATGAAATGATCATGTCTAGTACACAGAGATTGAACAACTGGGCTAGCACGACACAGACCGAGCTAGTGGGCATTTATCTAGCCACTGAATACCTTAAGCTCAATGGTGGTGGAGTTATTTTCTGTGACTCTAAAAGTGCTCTGCAGTCCTTAAATAACCCATCACAATGTATGTCGGAAGTAGCTTGTAATATTAAATGGAATGTATTTTTGCCAATGATAATAACTCTTGTATAAAATTTGTGTGGATACCATCCCATGTTGGAGTTGGAAAACATGACTTCGTAGATCGATTGGCCAATGAGGCTTGCAGGAAAGAAAACATTGATTATGACTTTGGACTATCTAATGCAGTTATTAGAAACATACAAATTAAAGAAATTAATTCAGATTTAGAAGAACTAAGAAATGCCCAGAGACCTGAAAGCTGCAGTATTAAAAGTTATGACAAGTTTTGTAATAATAGGTATTTGTATGGTCAGCACAGTAACCGAACCAGGCAATGTGATGTAGTCATTGCGCGAATTCGCCTTGGCTATAGACACATCTGGCAGGTTAGTGAGGCTGAGCCACTACCAGAATACTCAGATTGTAAACTCTGTGATAAACCTTTAATGCATTCACTAGAACACTACATTGATGAATGTGAAACCGTAAAGGACTTTAGACCTCCTGGCCTCTTGTACCACCAACTGTGTAACTATTTATTGACTCAGGTGTTCTGGACGACATCCTAACAATTTACCCAAAATTTGCTTGTTCATTTTAAAGAATGAAGAACAATTTTATGTATATTACTTCTAAGCTGCATCACCTATGAACCCATCCCTGCCCTTGTGTGGCAGTGCACAGCAGAAACTTGTTTTCACATATCCATATATTAAAACATTGATTGTAACCATGATATATATGTGCTTCAGCCTACAGTTTAGACCTATTGTCTTATGTATGACCCTCTGTCCTGCGTGACAGTGAATACTAGCATTATCCTCACTTTAATCAGACTATCAAAATCCTCAGATTAAGCA
>WNGS01007652.1:0-14939 GCA_020271785.1 Procambarus virginalis
TATTTTAGACCTTGTTGAGAAAACACTTATGTCAGGTAGCACAGTACAAAGCTGTACTGAGTGTTAGTTCCTTCCTCCTCCGGGGTTTGGCAGACTTTGTACTTGAATCCCCACAAAGTGCTGTATGGTGTGACCCTTATGCACCTATAACAGGTGCGTATTGTTGATGTGCAGCTGTCGGGATGATGTTCCCTTATACACTTGGTAATCTATGTATCTCCTGAGTCGTTTTATGCGTGTTGCACGATCGGGGTATCGTCTGCCAATTGTACATGGAATGTGATTGTTCACAGAACAGACATGGTCTCCAGACGTTAACAGTATCTTGAGGAGTCCACGATTTGGGTGACGCGTTACCTGTAGGTTTGGAGGTACCAACTGCGTATGTGCCCACACTGCCTTGTCTCCACTTTGGAGAGGGAGAAGTTGTTTTAGATTTGTTTGGAGTACTGTTTGTACTCTGTTGTTTACTATTAGTAGTAGACGAAGGTTTAGATGTCGCTTTTTTCATCTGGGATAACTCTTTCTCGTTCTATGATGGTTTGTAACCCCTTTGTAATCTCTGTTACTGTCAGATATGACTTTCCATACAACAAAAACAACTTATCCAGGATGTCCCTGGGTATTTGCGAGTCATATGGACTTGGATTATCCAGTCTGATTCATCCAAGTTTACTTTTTTTTAAGTGCCTTAAGCAAAGACTCAAGCTCCAATCTAAAGGCTTGGAGTGAGACTGCTGTATTATTTGGATGTTTAATATCTAACAGCTTCTGGTTAAAATTCTGATAGTCCTTTCAGGCTTCGCATAGTTGTCCTTGAGTAGTGTACAGCATTGTCATAATCGTCATCTGTGTGATTCAGATTACTGACTACCTGAAAGGCTTCATCCTTCAAGACACTCTGTAAATACGTAAACTTTGTCGTCTTTGGTACATTGACATTAGAATCCACAGAATCGACAAATTTGCTCCAGAAATTGTCCCAATTCTCGTCCTCTGTTCCAGAAAAAGTTGGGAGACTGAGTGATGGTAATTGACTTCTGGTGCTGTCTGATTCTGGGTAGTTGTAGCTGCAATTTTATATTGGCTTATGGGCGTTATCAAATCTTCATAACGTTGTAAATGTACAAACATTGCATCTTCATAATCAGAGTGTTCTTGGAGAATGTTGTTCATCGTATCTTCATCAATACTAGAATTGTCAGTAAATCTTGATACTGTTTCATTTGTTGCAACACACGGTCATATTTGTTCCGTGTAAGCTTAGGATAGTTTTCCAGTGCTGCATAATAACTGGAGTTTGATTACTCATGTCTTCACATTTGTTAATCTGCCTTGTGAGATGCCCCTTAAGGCCCTAAGGGTTAATTTTACATTTTGGAGTGTAGACATCTTGGAAGTACTTGCTAGTCGTATGGACTTTTAACTATTTGGCACTTGAATTAGTAAAGCAACTAGTTTCCGAACTAGAGCTGTTTATCATTTAAAAATATACACTACTGTATAATCATACACGCTATAATTTGAGTGGTAAGCCTGTATCAATGCTGGTATTCCGCAAGCCCGTCATTATCACTCTTGGTTGTTACAGAGACACAGGTTAACACTCAAAGGTGAAATGATTATAGTTAAATTATACCTATAATTATATGTATGAATATCAGGTTGACAACACAACTCGGGTTGTCATGAATACTGCATAAAAATATGTACTTGCTAGGTTGTAATATATGTTCAACTCTAGACAAGTGTAAAAAATTCTTACCCTTACACCAGGTTAGCACAATAAATTAAACTAGGTTGCTGTACAACACCAGCCTAAAATGTCCTACCCTTGTGCAAGAATTTGCTGTAAACAATGTGGTATGCAGTATGTAATGGTGCAATATTAAAATAATGTTTATACTTAAATTACAAAAACATTTATAAGTAACTTATAAGTAAAGTAGCCTCTTATCAACCTCTTGTAATGAAAAAGGCACAATAGTTCTTTGGCATAGGCCTCAGAACAATAATAGTGCTTTGTTGTAGTTTTGTTTGCTATGAGATTGAAAAGTTAGGCTAGAAAATGTAAATATAGCAATGTCTTTCTGCTATAATATTGCACTACTAATGTATATCAGGATTTTATAACTAGATGCAATGTACCTACTGGTTAACTGTAATAATCATCTAGGTTCAAAGGACCATAATTTATGTGGTAAAAACTCCAGGCAGTATATCTTCTTTTAATTGACTTCAGTAAATTAAAGTTTATCTTATTTTTTTCTTAGTAGGTAAGAAATTGAGTGGACTGTATGTACTTGTTAAAACTGCCTGAAATTAATCTCACACAAATTGGGAGGGACAATTTGTAGCTTAAACCACTTTGTAATGGCTCCTTCTTAAACTGCAAATTGTTTACCTAAGTTTAATTATATTATTTTATCATACCACATATGGTGGTCTAATCTACTATTATTTCAACAATTATTACTAGTTATGAATACTACTACTACAATAACTAGAATGGCCTTATCTGAGCCTGTAGTAAGGGCCTGCTAAGACCGTGTCATGTTAGCATCTATGTGGGTGTGGCCCTGTGCCTCATGGTGCCAATGGCGGCTGTGGAGGCCTTCAAGGCTGGCAACAGCTAGGTACATGTGCATAGTTCTACTGCTCAGCTACTTGCTGTTCCAAGTCACAATTTTACCTGTATGGGATGCAAAGAGTTAATATCTGTTCCCTGAACATATCAATACAGGTATAACATGGTATGTGAGGGCTGTAAAAATGGGGTACACGTACATGGTGTTGGTGTTGTTCATATATCATAACCGACTTATCTTAATAATGTTAAAAATGTGCACACAAATTTAAACATAAAGATACTTGGTAAGCCGGATACTGGAGTGCTCTTATTTGTAGTAGTGGTGTTGCTATGGCAGTTTCTTAAGGCAGAGTAGGTCTATCCTATGTGGCCAATAACATAACACACACACGAGCACCCATTGTTATTGTTTTCGTGTAAGCGTGGCGTCTGCAAGAGACGCTCTGCCTCCCTAGTTGTTCCAATATTTTTTCCACTTCTAAGTTAAATTTACGTTAACAAGGGAATCAAGCTATATTTGGTGTTAATAATTATATTCAGTCTTATTGAACACTTTTTTATTCAATTTAGACATTAAACTGTTGTATGAACAGTGGTTTAATAATGTAAATACTGCGGCGACGTCGATGACGTCACGGAGTCTCCATTCTCTAATTTTAAGAGGATACTGTTAAGGGATGACTATACTATTTGTGTATGAGTGTGTCGGTTTCCCGACATTGGGCAAAATGCGATCCCTCGCTGCTTTCAGTAATTGGCATATTTTCGGTATAAAAAATCGTAACTTAAAACTGCGAATACGTGCTGAGAGCCAGAATTTGGCTCCAAAATATGGCTCAAGGTTCGAATTTGGGATGATTCTGATATATTTTAAAACTGCAGGAGGGTTTGGGCAAAATGCGACCCATCGCTGCTCTCAGTAATTGGCATATTTACGGAATAAAAAGTCGTAATATCAAACTGCGAATAAGTGCAGAGAGCCAGAATTTGCCTCCAAAATATGGTTCAATCGTCGAATTTGGAATGTTTGGGATATTTTGAAAACTGCAGTGGGGATTTAAGCAAAATATGACCCATCGCCGCTCTCAGTAATTGGCATATTTTCGGTATAAAATTTTGTAATTTAAAACTGCGAATACGTGCAGAGAGCCAGAATTTGGCTTCAAAATATGGTTCAAGCGTCGAATTTGGGATGTTTGTGATATTTTGAAAACTGTAGGGGGTTCAATCGAATATGGGGGAATATGGTTCAATCGTCGAATTTGGAATGTTTGGGATATTTTGAAAACTGCAGCGGGGGTTTACGCAGAATATGACTCATCGCCGCTCTCAGTAATTGGCATATTTTCGGTATAAGAATTCGCAATTTCAAACTGCGAATACGTGCGGAGAGCCATAATTTGGCTCCAAAATATGGTTCAAGCGTCGAATTTGGGATGTTTGGCATAATTTGAAAACTGCATGGAGGTTTTGGGCTAAATGTGATCCATCGCCGCTTGCAGTAATTGGCATATTTTCGGTATAAAAATTCGTAATTTCAATCAGCGAATACGTGCAGAGAGCCAGAATTTGGCTCAAAACATGGCTCAAGGGTCGAATTTGGGATGTTTGTTATATATTTAAAAACTGCAGGGGGGTTTGGGCAAAATGTGACCCATCGCCGCGATCAGTATTTGGTATATTTTCGGTATACAAATTCGTAATTTCAAACTGCGAATACGTGTAGAGAGCCAGAATTTGGCTCCAAAATATGGCTCAAGCGTCGAATTTGGGATGTTTGGGATATTTTGAAAACTGCAGGGAGGGTTTGGGCAAAATGCGATCCATCACTGCTTTCAGTAATTGGCATATTTTCGGTATAAAAAATCGTAATTTCAAACTGCGAATACGTGCAGAGAGCCAGAATGTGGATCCAAATTATGGCTCAAGGGTCGAATTTGAGATGTTTCGGAAATTTTGAAAACTGCAGGGGTATTTGGGCAAAATGTGACCCATCACCGCTCTCAGTAATTGGAATATTTTCGGTATAAAAGTCGTAATTTCAAACTGCGAATACATGCAGAGAACCAGAATTTGGCTCCAAAATATGGCTCAAGGGTCGAATTTGAGATGTTTCGGATATTTTGAAAACTGCAGGGGGGTTTGGGTAAAACGTGAACCATCGCCGCTCTCAGTAATTGGCACATTATCGGTATAAAATTTGTAATTTCAAACTGCGAATACGTGCAGAGAGCCAGAATTTGGCTCCAAAATATGGTTCAAGGGTCGAATTTGGGATGTTTGTGATATATTTTAAAACTGCAGGGGGGGGGGTGTTGGGCAAAATGTGACCCATCGCCGCTCTCAGTAATTGGCAGATTTTCGGTATAAAAAGACGTAATTTCAAACTGCAAATACGTGCAGAGAGCCAGAATTTGGCTCCAAAATATGGCTCAAGCGTCGAATTTGGGATGTTTGGGATATTTTGAAAACTGCAGGGGGGTTTGGGCTAAATGTGATCCATCGCCGCTTTCAGTAATTGGCATATTTTCGGTATAAAAGTCTTAATTTAAAACTGCGAATACGTGCAGAGAGCCAGAATATGGCTCCAAAATATGGCTCAAGGGTCGAATTTGGGATGTTTGTGATATATTTTAAAACTGCAGGGGGTTTGGGCAAAGTGTGACCCATCACCGCTCTCAGTAATTGGCATATTTTCGGTATAAAAATTCGTAATTTCAAACTGCGAATACGTGCAGAGATCCAGAATTTGGCTCCAAAATATGGCTCAATGGTCGAATTTGGGACGTTTGGGATATTTTGAAAACTGCGATGGGGGGCTTGGGCAAAATGTGACCCATCGCTGCTCTCAGTATATGGCATATTTTCGGTATAAAAATTCGTAATTTCAAACTGCGAATACGTGCCGAGAGCCAGAATTTGGCTCCAAAATATGGCTCAAGCGTCGAATTTGGGGTGTTTGGGATATTTTAAAAACTGCAGGGGGGTTTGGGCAAAATGTGACCCATCGCCGCGATCAGTATTTGGTATATTTTCGGTATAAAATTTGTTATTTCAAACTGCGAATACGTGCAGAGAGCCGGAATTTGGCTCCAAAATATTGCAGAAGCGACGAATTTGGGAAGTTTGGGAAATTTTGAAAACTGCAGGGGGGAGGTTTGGGAAAAATGTGATCCATCGCCGCTTTCAGTAATTGGCATATTTTCGGTATAAAATGTCGTAATTTCAAACTGCGAATACGTGCAGAGAGCCAGAATTTGGCTCCAAAATATGTCTCAAGGGTCGAATTTTGGACGTTTCGGATATTTTGAAAACTGCGATGGGGGGGTTGGGCAAAATGTGACCCATCGCTGCTCTCAGTATATGGCATACTTTCGGTATAAAAATTCGTAATTTCAAACTGCGAATACGTGCCGAGAGCCAGGATTTGGCTCCAAAATATGGCTCAAGCTTCGAATTTGGGATGTTTGGGATATTTTAAAAACTGCAGGGAGGGTATTCGCAGTTTTAAATTAAGACTTTTTATACCGAAAATATGCCAATTACTGAAAGCGGCGATGGATCACATTTTGCCCAAACCCTTCCTGCAGGTTTCAAAATATCTCAAACATCCCAAATGCGACGCTTGAGCCATATTTTGGAGGCAAATTCTTGATCTCTGCCCGTATTCGCAGTTTGAAATTACGACTTTTTATACCGGAAATTATGCCTATTACTGAGAGCGGCGATGGGTCACATTTTGCCCAAACCCCCCCCCCCTGCAGTTTTAAAATATATCACAAACATCCCAAATTCGACCCTTGACCCATATTTTGGAGCTAAATTCTGGCTCTCTGCACGTATTCGCAGTTTGAAATTACGAATTTTTATACCGAAAATATGCCAATTACTTAAAGCAGCGATGGATCACATTTTTCCCAAACCCTCCCTAAAGTTTTCAAAATACCCCAAAAATCCCAAATTCGACGCTTCAGCCATATTTTGGAGACAAATTCTGGCTCTCAGCACGTATTCGCAGTTTGAAATTACGATATTTTATACCGAAATTATGCCAATTACTGAGAACGGCGATGGGTCACATTTTGCCCGAACCCCCCCTTGCAGTTTTCAAAATATCCGAAACATCCCAAATTCGACCCTTGAGCCATATTTTGGAGCCAAATTCAGGCTCTCAGCATGTATTCGCAGTTTGAAATTACGACTTTTATACCGAAAATATGCCAATTACTGAAAGCAGCGAGGGATCGCATTTTGCCCAAACCCTCCCTGCAGTTTTCAAAATATCACAAACATCCCAAATTCGACGCTTGAACCATATTTTGGAGCCAAATTCTGGCTCTCTGCACGTATTCGCAGTTTTAAATTACAAATTTTTATACCGAAAATATGCCAATTACTGAGAGCGGCGATGAGTCATATTTTGCCTAAATCCCCACTGCAGTTTTCAAAATATCCCAAACATTCCAAATTCAATGATTGAACCATATTTTGGAGGCAAATTCTGGCTCTCTGCACTTATTCGCAGTTTGATATTACGACTTTTTATACCGTAAATATGCCAATTACTGAGAGCAGCGATGGGTCGCATTTTGCCCAAACCCCCCTGCAGTTTTAAAATATATCAGAAACATCCCAAATTCGACCCTTGAGCCATATTTTGGAGCCAAATTCTGGCTCTCAGCACGTATTCGCAGTTTGAAATTACGATTTTTTATACCGAAAATATGCCAATTACTGAGAGCGGCGATGGGTCACACTTTGCCCAAACACCCCTGCAGTTTTCAAAATTTTCAAAACATCCCAAATTCGACCCTTGAGCCATATTTTGGAGCCAAATTCTGGCTCTCAGCACGTATTCGCAGTTTGAAATTACGAATTTTTATACCGAAAATATGCCAATTACTGAGAGCGGCGATGGGTCACATTTTGCCCAAACCCCCTGCAGTTTTCAAAATATCCGAAACATCCCAAATTCGACCCTTGAGCCATATTTTGGAGCCAAATTCTGGCTCTCTGCACGTATTCGCAGTTTGAAATTACGACATTTAATAGCGAAAATATGCCACATACTGATAGCGGCGATGAATCACATTTTTCCCAAACCCTCCCTGCAGTTTTCAAAATATCCCAAACTTCCCAAATTCGTCGCTTCAGCAACATTTTGGAGCCAAATTCTGGCTCTCTGCGCGTATTCGCAGTTTGAAATAACGAATTTTATACCGAAAATATACCAATTACTGAGAGCGGCGATGGGTTAAATTCTGCCCAAACCCTCCCTGAAGTTTTCAAAATATCCCAACCATCCCAAATTCGAAGCTTGAGCCATATTTTGGAGCCAAATTCTGGCTCTCTACAAGTATTCGCAGGTACGATTGGTTGATTGAATATATGTAGTGAATTCGTTCACTACATGCGAGAGCGGAGGCTTATTTCCGCTGTTTACCCGTTGGAGCTTTCTCTGTGCCAGAACATTGCCGGAGACTGGAGGAGGTCTAACGGGTAAACAGCGGGAGTAAGCCCCCTCTCTCGCATGTAGTGAACGAATTCACTACATATACGATATATATGATGCAAACTCGTATTTAATAGAAAATGCACATTAAATACATTATTTTCAATCAACCATTTGTATCTCGGTAAAGTAGCGAGTAGGACATTGATTAGGCGAGAAACCTTGTTTTTATTGCATATTTCGACGTTTCAGCCGCATTAGAGCTGTTTTAACTCTAATCAGACATATTGCCGTTGCCTCCTCCGCATCAGCTCTAATGCGGCTGAAAGGTCGAAATATGCAATAAAAACAGGGTTTCTTTCCTAATCAATATCTTAGTCGCTATTGTAACGAGGTACGAATGGTTGATTGAAAATAATGTATTTAATGTGAATTTGCAATTAATTACGCGTATACGTCAGATTTGTCGCATATGTAATGAATTAATAACAATAAACTGGCAATCCTTAAAAACGTGGGAAATACGACGAGATAGTCCATTATTCGTTCAAATCACACAAATCAATGTGTTTTCATTAGAATTAACTAAAATGTTCCAGATTTTCCGTGTATGTTACAGAAAGAAGATGTACTGCAAAAACAGCTCTAATGTGGCTGAAACGTCGAAATATGCAATAAAATCAGGGTTTCTCTCCTTGGACACGGATTGTCAGATTTTTGTTAATAATTCTTTACATATGCGACAAATCTGATGTATTCGCGTAATTAATTGCAAATTCACATTAAATACATTACTTTCAATCAACCATTCGTACCTCGTTAAATTAGCGAGTAAGATATTGATTAGGAGAGAAACCTTGTTTTTATTGCATACTTCGACGATTCAGCCGCATTAGAGCTGTGTTAGGTCTAATCAGACAAATTGCCGTTGCCTCCTCCGCATCAGCTTTAATGCGGCTGAAACGTCGAAATATGCAATAAAAACAGGGTTTCTCTTATAATCAATATCTTACTCGCTAATTTAACGACGTACGAATGGTTGATTGAAATAATGTATTTAATGTGAATTTGCAATCAATTACGCGAATACATCTGATTTGTCGCATGTGTGATGAATTAATAACAATAAACTGACAATCCGTATCCAAGGAGAGAAACCCTCATTTTATTGCATATTTCGACGTTTCAGCCGCTAGGCTGGACGGTAGAGCGACGGTCTCGCGTCATGCAGGTCGGCGTTCAATCCCCGACCGTCCAAGTGGTTGGAGCACCATTCCTTCCCCTCGTCCCATCCCAAATCCTTATCCTGACCCCTTCCCAGTGCTATATAGTCGTAATGACTTGGTGCTTTCCCCCTGATAGTTCCCTTCCCTTCAGCCGCGTTAGAGCTGTTTTTGCAGTACATCTTCTTTCTGTAACATACACGGAAAATCTGGAACATTTTAGTTAATTCTAATGAAAACACATTGATTTGTGTGATTTGGACGAATAATGGACTATCTCGTCGTATTTCCCACGCTTTTAAGGATTGCCAGTTTATTGTTATTAATTCATTACATATGCGACATATCTGATGTATACGCGTAATTAATTGCAAATTCTCATTAAATACATTATTTTCAATCAACCATTCGTACCTCGTTACAATAACGAGTAAGATATTGATTAGGAGAGAAACCTTGTTTTTATTGCATATTTCGACGTTTCAGCCAGATTAGAGCGGTTTTAGCTCTAATCAGACAAGTTGCCGTTGCCTCCTCCGCATCAGCTCTAATGCGGCTGAAACGTCGAAATATGCAATAAAAACAGGGTTTCTCTCATGATCAATATATTACTCGCTATTTTAACGAGGTACATTTGTTTGATTGAATATATGTAGTGAATTCGTTCACTACATGCGAGAGCGGGGGCTTTCTCACGCCGTTTACCCGTTGAAGCTTTCTCTGTGCAAGAACATTGCCAGAGACTGGAGGAGGTTCAACGGGTCAACGGCGGGAGTAAGCCCCCACTCTCGCATGTAGAGAACGAATTGACTACATATACGATATATATGATGCAAACTCGTATTTAATTGCAAATACACATTAAATACATTATTTTCAATCAGCCATTTGTATCTCGGTAAAGTAGCGAGTAGGACATTGATTAGGAGAGAAGCCTTGTTTTTATTGCATATTTCGACGTTTCAGCCGTATTAGAGCTGTTTTAGCTGTAATCAGACAAGTTGCCGTTGCCTCCTCAGCATCAGCTCTAATGCGGCTGAAACGTCGAAATATGCAATAAAAAAGGGTTTCTCTCCTAATCAATATCTTAGTCGCTATTGTAACGAGGTACGAATGGTTGATTGAAAATAATGTATTTAATGTGAATTTGGAATTAATTACGCGTATACATCAGATTTGTCGCATATGTAATGACTTAATAACAATGAACTGGCAATCCCTAAAAACGTGGGAAAAACGACGAGATAGATTTGTCGCATATGTAATGAATTAATAACAATAAACTGGCAATCCTTAAAAACGTGGGAAATACGACGAGATAGTCAATTATTCGTTCAAATCACACAAATCAATGTGTTTTCATTAGAATTAACTAAAATGTTCCAGATTTTCCGTGTATGTTACAGAAAGAAGATTATGTATGTTACAGAAAGCTGCAAAAACAGCTCTAATGCGGCTGAAACGTCGAAATATGCAATAAAATCAGGGTTTCTCTCCTTAGATACGGATTGTCAGTTTATTCATTACATATGCGACAAATCTGATCTATACGCGTAATAAATTGTAAATTCACGTTAAATACATTATTTAAATCAACCTTTCGTACCTCGTTACAATAGCGAGTAAGATATTGATTAGGAGAGAAACCTTGTTTTTATTGCATATTTTGACGTTAAAGCCGCATTAGAGCTGATGCGGAGTCTTATTAGAGCTAAACAGCTCTAATGCGGCTGAAACGTCGGAATATGCAATAAAAACAAGGTTTCTCTCCTAATCAATGTCCTACTCGCTACTTTACCGAGATACAAATGGTTGATTGAAAATAATGTATTTAATGTGCATTTGCAATTGAATACGAGTTAGCATCATATATATCGTATATGTAGTGAATTCGTTCACTACATGCGAGAGTGGGGGGCTTACTCCCGCCGTTTACCCGTTGGACCTCCTCCAGTCTCCGGCAATGTTCTGGCACAGAGAAAGCTCCAACGGGTAAACGGCGGGAGTAAGCCCCCGCTCTCGCATGTTGTGAACGAATTCACTACATATATTCAATCAACCAATCGTACCGTGTTAAAATAGCGAGTAATATATTGATCATGAGAGAAACCCTGTTTTTATTGCATGTTTCGACGTTTCAAACTGAAACGTCGAAATATGCAATAAAAACCGGGTTTCTCTCCTTATCAATATCTTTCTCGCTAATTAAACGAGGTACGAATGGTTAATTGAAATAATGTATTTAATGTAAATTTGCAATCAATTACGCGTATACGTCAGATATGTCGCATATGTAATGAATTAATAACAATAAACTGACAATCCGTTTCCAAGGAGAGAAACTCTGATTTTATTGCAAATTTCGACGTTTCAGCGCATTAGAGCTGTTTTTGCAGTACATCTTCTTTCTGTAACATACACGGAAAATCTGGAACATTTTAGTTAATTCTAATGAGAACACATTGATTTATGTGACTTGAACGAATAATGGACTATATAGTCGTATTTCCCACGTTTTTAATAATGTTTGTGACCCATCACTGCTCTCACTAATTGGCATATTTTCGGTTTGAAAAGTCGTAATTTCAAACTGCGAATATGTGCAGAGAGACCGAATTTGGCTCACAAATATGGCTCAAGCTTCGAATTTGGAATGTTTGGGATATATGAAAACTGCAGGGTGGGTTTGGGCAAAATGTGACCCATCGCCGCTCTCAGTAATTGGCATATTTTCAGTATAAAAATTCGTAATTTCAAACTGCGAATACGTGCAGAGAGCCAGAATTTGACTCCAAAATATGGCTCAAGCGTCGAATTTGGGATGTTTGGGATATTTTGAAAACTGCAGGGAGGGTTTGGGCAAAATGCGATCCATCACTGCTTTCAGTAATTGGCATATTTTCGGTATAAAAAATCGTAATTTCAAACTGCGAATACGTGCAGAGAGCCAGAATTTGGATCCAAAATATGGCTCAAGGGTCGAATTTGAGATGTTTCGGATATTTTGAAAACTGCAGGGGGGTTTGGGTAAAATGTGAACCATCGCCGCTCTCAGTAATTGGCACATTATCGGTATAAAATTCGTAATTTCAAACTGCGAATACGTGCAGAGAGCCAGAATTTGGCTCCAAAATATGGTTCAAGGGTCGAATTTGGGATGTTTGTGATATATTTTAAAACTGCAGGGGGGGGTTTGGGCAAAGTGTGACCAATCACCGCTCTCAGTAATTGGCATATTTTCGGTATATAAATTCGTAGTTTCAAACTGCGAATACGTGCAGAGATCCAGAATTTGGCTCCAAAATATGGCTCAATGGTCGAATTTGGGACGTTTGGGATATTTTGAAAACTGCGATGGGGGGTGTGGTGTCTGTGTATAGCTGAGATAGTCTTGGTAGTAAGGTTGATGTAAAGTCATTCCTGGTTACTGACTTTAATACTTAAACTGATTACATGATAGAGTAGCTCCCAAGCTTGGCAGGCGTCCTGTGCGCTGTTTACCTTCTCTAGTGGCGTCCAGCCGCCGCACATAGAAAACGGATGGTACCATTTTCTGTGAACATGACATCCCTCCTTTTCTTTAAAAAGAATGAATACAGGATGTCTACCATGCTTGTAGCACAAAGCAAAGTTATTGACACAAAGTAAGTTATTAACATGTCAAGAGATATTGCATACATTTAACATTAATTAAACACACAAAGAATTTAAACAATCTTTACCACAAAGGATTTCAATGTTAAAAATACATATGCAATGTTAAACAAACATGAAAGAAACTGTAATACAAAGTTACAAATATTGAATGAGAGATCTGCACTATTCAAACAATATTAAATTTAGTTCAGCACAACAAGTAAATACTTTGCATTACATAGGAACACAATTAATCATCATATCGTGTAGGGCGTTTAACATGTCGTTTTGGACGAGAGTCCCTAAACACAAAAACATCCCTCGATGAATTGTTTATCGAGTTATAACTCATTTTTTCTTTTTCTTTTGCACGACTTTGCACTTCATCATTTTCTACACTAGTTGGAATCACTTTGAAATGAGCCATATTACGTGTTATACTATGATCTCTATTACTCGCTGTTACCATAGTTCCTTTTACACTAATCACTTTATATGGTTTTGTATCATACGGCATATCTAACTTTCCCTCTTTTTTCTTTTTAACGAGAACAGTATCTCCAACCTTTATGAATTGTTCCTTTGCACGTTGATCATGAGCAATTTTCATTTTGCCCTTCGCTAGTGCATCCTTCTGAGCGAGACGTTTATCCGTTACCTTGGCTGGCATGACAGGTAGTGCGATCCTCATAGGACGTCCAAATAAAAGTTCGCCAGGCGACTTGCCCAGTGTTCCATGCGGTGTTGCACGGTAGTTCCTGAGAAAAGCATACATAGCTTGTTTCCAGGATCGTCCTTCGGCATGAGCACAGCGTACCGCTTTCATGAGAGGTTGCATGAATCTCTCGACTTCTCCATTTGCTTGTGGATGTAGTGGCATCACACGGCGGTGTTTGAATCCAATATGCTCAGCAAAGTTGACAAAGTCTTGTCCATTAAATGGCGGTCCATTGTCCGTCTTGACAACTTCAGGAATGCCAAAGTTTGAAAAGATCTTGTCGAGCTTCGGGATGACAGCCTTTGCAGATGTGGAAGTGATGATTTCTACTTCTGGATAACGTGAGTGATCATCAATGACTACCATCAAGTACTCTCCAGTTGGTAGCGGTCCACAGAAGTCCATCGATACTTCCATCCATGGTGCAGCAGGTAGTGGTGAAGGTTGTAGAGGTGTTGGTCTTGAAGTATCCACTGCAGCTTGGCAAGGGACACAGGCATCATGCATGTCCTTAGCTTGACGATCAATGCCAGGAAACCACACCTTTTCTCGTAGCAGCTGTTTGGTCCTTACAAGACCTTGGTGTCCTTGATGTGCAAGCTTCAGAGCACGTTGCTGGAGAACAGCTGGAATGACGATACGAGTACCTCGCAGCACGGTGTCGCGTTGTTGCGTAACACTTAATTCTGTCTGGATGCGTTCAAGTGCTTTGAATGCATCTTGGTCAACTCCTGAGGGTGGGATGCGTGGAAACTTTTTCTTAGTCAATGCATCCACTGTTGCTTGCAGAGTTGGGTCCTCTAGGGTTGCAGTACGGATTTCGTCAAGAGTGAGAGCCTTAGGGACTGCATCACAGGTTACAGAGTGTACATATTCCTCGGCAACTTGCTGATGCTTGGTGATGGTGAAACTGTTGGCAGGATGTCGACTGATGTAATCAGCGGGATTGCCTGCACCTGGCTTGTATTTCACCGTAAAGTTGTATGGTTGCAGACGAAGAGCCCATCTCTCAATGCGAGCTGGTGGTTTGGACTTTGGATTATTGAAGATGGTCTCCAACGGTTTGTGGTCAGTGACTATCGTGGTAAAGGGTGCACCAAGCAGATACACATTGAAGTGTTCACAGCCCCATACAAGAGCAAGAGCTTCCTTCTCTGTCTGACTGTATCGTTGCTCAACATCTGTGAGAGAACGGCTGGCGTAGGCAATTACTACTCTGGAATCTGATTGACCAGGTTTGTGTTGGGCTAACACAGCACCTAAACCAACAGGACTAGCATCCACCGTTAACTCAGTGTCCATTGATGGATCAAGTACGCA
>WNGS01007652.1:15174-31754 GCA_020271785.1 Procambarus virginalis
TTGTTATGATCTCAGCCTGCAGGAGAAACGAGTCTCCCCTGAGAGTTATTCGCAAGCTGACCTAACTGGAAGGTGCAGGAATTATAGAAAGCGATAACACAGATGTAAGATGTGTGTTTGGATTTAAATAAAAATTTGAGAATATGGGCAATGAAATAGAAAACAGATAAATGACTGGTTAGAAAAGTGGACAAGTTGCTAGAGGTGTGAGGCTCGCTTTGGGAGAGCCTTGACCTCACTTGAGGCCAGACTTCGCAGGGGGAAAGGAAAGCCGCGCTTCGTCGAGCTCCCGCCAGAAGGGACCCCTAGCGATATTATCTCCAAGAGAAGAGAAGGGTGCAGACGTCCAGCTGTTGAATCGAGCTGAAGACGTTGCGGTCTCAAGTCCTGGACGGCGAGGAGAGAGTATTAAGCCGCCCAGTGACAGTTTTGTGGGCTGTGACAAGCGCCCTGGTCAGACGTTGTCAGAGGGAGAAGCGCCTCGACCAGATAATCTGTGGTTTTGTCTTTGGGGAAGAAGTTGCTGAGGACTTCGAAGCCAGCACAGAGGAAGTGGTTGATGAGACTCCAAAGGGGAAGGAGAGGACCTCGAGCTGTGAGGAGAAGCAGTGAGGAGGAGTGTCACGTGCTTCTGCAGAGGTGGTGAAGCGCCACAGTTATTCGAGGAAACTTTATGGTGCAGCAGCCAGGAGAGCTGTGGATGATCCTAATAGGAGTAGGGAAGCACCATAGTTGTTCAAGGAATCTTCATGGTAGCAGCCTGGAGGAGCTGCAGAGGATCCTGGGTTTAAGCCCTGAGGAACCTGAAGTTGTCAGGGTAGTGAAATAGTTCTAAATTATCACTTGTATGGAGGTGAGAGTATTTGTCATTAGCGTGAACGACGCAGTGAGAGGTGAGTGATCGTTTGCCATTCATGTGCCAAGAAGTGTATATTGAAGTTTAGAGCTACAGACGTAGGCAGGAGTACCTACAGATATATATGTATTCTAAGACTGATAGAATGGTCGATTGATTCGTTGTGTGGCACGGATCATTTATACTGATATATAATATATATATATATATATATATATATATATATATATATATATATATATATATATATATATATATATATATATATATATATATATATATATATGTATGTTATTGCATTCAAATGCTGATTTGCCTTATATGTGTTTATAGGTATATATATATGTATACATTCTCTTGATGGTAGTGTAACATTATATTGTAAGACTTAATCTACTTGAGGAGGTTGATAATATTAGGTAATACCAAGAGATAGGATACCACTTAGCAAGCTGAGGATAGAGTTCTGATGGTGTTGGAGTGCAACCTGATTATAATAGTACAGAGTATAGGATTCATCATTATTATATGTATGCGTGTATTGTATATGTACTTCGTCCAGTAAATGTATCCAAATTTGCTGGTGTTTGCACTTGTCCCAGTGAGGCTTCCCAGGAAATAGTAAAGAAGGAGAGAGAGAGCAAGAAACAGGAACCACTGCTGTGGACAGGGTAAGACAGAAGTCTAGTAAGACAAAGGGGATTGAGGAGGTCATATTCCATAAGGAGAGAGTGGGGAGTCACAGCGGCTCGAGTGGGTGTGTGCACGTGACAACAAGGCTGCGTGTTGGAGCCGCATCCCCTAAACGTGTGACGTTGAGCCCCTCTCCAAGAGCCAGAAGTGCCTAGTGTGATCTCCTAGTGAAATATGAGCATTTGTCGAGTTGTGGGTTGGGTGGTCCGTCAGCGGTAACACCACCAAATCCACCACCGCAACAAATTGGGGGCCTGTGTCCGGGAGAGTGAACTGACACACCCACACCCTGTCCAAGAGTGGATTTGTACACCCTTGTTGAAATAGATAAACTGTGTGACCGCAGGTGTATATTCTCTCTCTTGGGAAGACTCACAGGACAAGATGGATAAGGTGCAAGCATTTGTAGAATCAGGCAAGCCTGAGGACTTGGAAGGTTGCACGAGGGATCAATTAAAACAGATAGCAGAAAAGTGTGGCATCAGGTTGAAAGCATCTAAAGTGGCTGGGATGAAGGATGAGATCCTTAGGCAGTTAAGAGCCAAAAGCGAAGCGGCAGAGCTAGGAGCCCAGAGAGGAGCTGAAAGTGGAAAGGAGGATGATGGGCAGGATGAAGTGAGATCCCAGGGATCGAGTAGGAGCAGCAAGAGTAGCCGCAGTAGCAGGAGTAGCCGGAATAGGAGCTTGGAGAGATTCCAGTTAGAGCTCCAGATGCAGCGAGAGGACAAGGAGAGACAGTTCCAGCTGGAAAAAAAAGAAAATGAAAAATGAAAGAGAGAAAGAGAAAACCAGGCTGGAAGTAGAAAAAGAGAAAAGTAAGAACTAGAGGTGGAAAAAGAAAAGGAGAGAACAAAACAAATGCAAATAGAAGCGAATAGAACCTTGGCTGAGCAAAGGATCGAACATGGGTTGCCAGAGAGCACCACCCAGGTATCACACTCACCAGATGTTAGGGTTAGGGAGAAGGACATTCCCTTGTTTGTTCCAGAAGAGGCAGAGAGCTTTTTCGAGCACTTTGAAAGGTGGCCAGCATCAAGGAATGGCCACAGGAGGAATGGGCCCAGCTGGTCCAGTTAAGATTGACCGGTGCAGCCAGGGAGGCTTACACCCAATTGTCTCTAGAAGAGTGCCAGGATTATGCCACAGTAAAGAGCAGCATATTGCGCTCGTTCCAGTTAACCCCAGAAGCTTATAGGAAGCGTTTCAGAGAGATGATCAAAGTTGGAGCATGTACGTTTGCTGAGACAGCAAGGGATCTGGAGAGACGATTCCAGAAGTGGATTGAGGCTGCTGGAGTTGGATCTTACGCTGACCTGAAGCAATTGATGGTCATGGAGAAGTTCTTGGAGATGATGCATCCCGAAACAAAGTTCAAGATCCAAGAAGCAGGGATAAAGGAGGTGAGAGATGCCGCAGATAGGGCGGATATGATTACGGAAGCATATAAGAGCTTGAGGGAGAACAGAGTGAAGAATGAGGTGAGACGCAGCAATGGCAGATCCAGTGGAGTCTGGGGAGGAAGAAGTTTTGGTGGGCAGACAAGCAGACCAGCTAATTTTAAGCCCCAGGAGGGAAAGTTGCCGAGTCCGCCTGCTGGAGGTAAACAGGAAAATAAAAATCTGCAGAGGAGGCAAGAGTTCAATGAAGCTCCACAGAGCACGAGTAGTACGTCTGGCCCGAGGAACTCCAGTATGAGTGGGCAGAGTCAGAGCCACTCGGGGGCGTATAGGAGAGATTTCTCCCAAATGAGATGTTACAAGTGCAACAGATCGGGTCACATGATGCGAGATTGTCGGCAGGGCAAGAGAGTTGTGACCCTGGCCATGTGTGACCCCCGAAGTAGATATAATAATGTGTTCCAAGACAAACCACAGAAGATGAACTTAGTGAACGAGAGGTATAGGCCGTTCATTAGTAAAGGTTGGGTCGGCATAGAAGGTCAACCCGAGGTGGAGGTGGGTATCCTCAGGGATACTGGAGCCAATCAGAGCTTGATTCTGAGAGGCCTGATAGGAAATGATCGACTGTTAGCTGGCAGTAGGAGGATAAAGGTTCATGGGTTGTTGTCTAAGAGTGACATGCCCGTGTGTGCTGTCCAGTTGAAGTCAGATTATTTGTCGGCGGAGGTGATGTTGGGAGTGTGCCCCAACATACCTGTTCCAGGAGTCCAAGTGATCCTGGGGAACGACTTGTGTGGATCCAAGGTGTTGCCAGAGCTGATAGTAAAAGCTGTGCCGGAGGTGAACCAGAAGGACCGTGGTACAAGTGGAACACCGAACAAGGTAGATCTAGCCAGCATCCTTGAAGATGAGGCAGAGGACAGTCAAGTCATTGTATACCCGGCCTGTGTAGTGACAGGGTCGGAGGTAGCCGCCGAAGTCGACACTGAAGGTGATATGGCAGTGTCAACTCCACCAAGGGAGGAGGCCAACATGGACATGTCTGGGCTGTTCGACGAAGATCCAGCTCAGAAGAATGAGGATTCGAGGGGACAGGAAGTAAAGATGACCCTACCTGAAAGGTTCAGCGTGAACCGAGCGGACCTGATTAGAGCTCAGAAAGAGGAGTTTATAGATCTAATCAGGGAGGCAAAAGGGGGAAACTCATGTCCGGAGTCCCCCGTGTATTACTACTTGGACGATGACGTACTGATGAGGAAGTGGCGGCCGGACAAGGCCGGTGCAGATAAGGTATGGTTGGAGAAGCACCAAGTGTTAGTGCCGAAGGAGTTTAGGGCAGCAGTGCTAGAACTAGCCCACTCCGTGGATATGGCAGGGCACTTAGGGGTAAAGAAGACCTTAAATAAGGTGCAGGAGCACTTCTACTGGCCGAACGTGTGGAAGGATGTAAGGAAGTATTGCAGGACATGTTTGGCGTGCCAACGTGCAGGTAAGCCGGCTCCGGCTATACCAAAGGCACCGTTAAAGCCCATACCGGCGTTTGGCGAGCCTTTTGAGAGAGTCTTGATAGACTGTGTAGGCCCACTGCCAAGGACCAGGAAGGGCCACGAATATTTACTAACCATAATGTGTACAGCCACCCGTTTTCCCGAAGCGATCCCCCTGAGAAGAGTGACGTCGAGAGCCGTTCTGGATAGACTACAGAACTACATTGCGTGGGTAGGAATGCCCAAGGTTATCCAGACGGACCAGGGGAGTGTCTTCCAGTCGAAGTTGTTCAGGGAAACTGTAAAAGGATGGAGGGTAGAGCAAGTGCGCTCGTCACCGTATCACCCTCAGTCGCAGGGAGCATTGGAGCGTTTCCATGGGACGCTAAAGAGCTTGTTGAGGATATACTGCGCTGAGGAAGGGAGTAGTTGGGACGAGGCATTACCATCCGTGTTGTTCGCCATCAGGGATGCGGTAGTAGAATCACTTGGATTCACCCCATTCCAGCTGGTGTACGGACACTCCGTGAGGAGCCCGGTGGGCGCGCTGAAGGAGCAGCTCACCGTGGATAGGCCTAAAGTGGACGTGGGACGGTATGTGAGAACTTTCAGAGAGCGACTCTCTAGGGCCAGAGATTTGGCCAAGGAAAATTTGAGAGCGTCCCAGGCAGAGATGGTAAGATATCACGACAGGAAGGCAAAGGGCAGGAGATTTCAAGAAGGAGATCAGGTGTTAGTCCTCCTACCGGTGAAAGGAAGCATATACGAGTCGAGATTTTGTGGACCGTATACCATCCAGAAGGCTTTAGGGATGTGAATTATGTAATCCACATGCCAGATCGTCCGAGGAAGTCACAGGTTTGCCACGTGAATATGATAAAGAGGTACTACGACAGAGATAAGCCTCTAAGTGGTGACGAACAGATGGAAACCCCGTTGCAGACGACTGTGCTTTGTGTGGGAGACAGCGAAGGAACAGAAGAGGAGAACTATAAGTTAGAGAGGGCCGATGGCACGAAGATATCGAATGCGGAAAGCCTGGCCAAGATAGGTGAACGCTTGGGTCATTTAGAGGATGACAAACGCCAGGAACTAGCGGAGATCCTCCAGAGGAATAAGTCGTTATTCACAGACGTGCCCAGAAGACACTGCGGAACGGTGCACGAGGTGAATGTAGGGAGTGCTGACCCCATCAAGCAGCACCCTTACAGAATTAACCCAGAGAAAGCAGCGGCAATGAGAGCAGAAGTGAAGTATCTGCTAGATAACGACTTGGCAGAGGTTAGCGACAGTGACTGGAGTTCGCCGTGCCTCCTCGTGAAGAAGAGTGATGGCACGTACCGGTTCTGCACTGATTACAGGAAAGTGAATGCAGTCACGGTCGCTGACTCGTTCCCGATACCACGCATTGACGATTGCATAGATCGGATTGGGAGCGCACGGTATGTCTCGAAAATAGACCTGCTAAAGGGATACTACCAGATTCCCCTGTCCGAGGAGGCTAAGAGGATCTCAGCGTTCGTGACACCCGACGGCTTGTATCAATATAAAGTGGTGCCGTTCGGAATGAAGAATAGTGGCAGCTGTTTCCAGCGAGTAATGAATCGGATATTACAAGGTGCGACTGGATGTGCAGTGTACATCGATGATATTGTCGTGTTCGCTGATTCCTGGAAGGATCACGTGGATCGACTGGTAGATTTGTTCGATCGACTGGAGAAAGCCAACATGACGATTAACTTAGCAAAAAGCGAGTTCGGGAGAGCCCGCCTGGAGTACCTTGGATACATAGTCGGGCAAGGCGAGGTTGCTCCGGTAAGAACAAAGGTGGAGGCCATTGACAACTTCCCGGTGCCCAGGAGCAAGAAAGATTTGTTGAGATACCTCGGTATGATTGGATATTACCGGAAGTTCTGTGAAAATTTCTCCACCATAGCCGCTCCTATGACGAGTTTGCTATCGAAGAGCAAGAAGTGGGAGTGGAATAGAATGGCACAAGAAGCGTTTGAGAAGACCAAAAGACTGTTGACCGAGGCGCCTGTACTAGTGTCGCCCGATTTTGGAACGCCGTTTACGTTATTTGTGGATGCCAGTGATATAGGGGCTGGAGCTGTACTGACGCAGCAGGATGATGGAATTTACCGTCCCGTGTCTTTCTTTTCAAAAAAATTTGTTAAGCACCAGATGTCGTACAGTACGGTCGAGAAAGAGACTTTGGCCCTGGTAATGGCATTGAAACATTTTGAAGTGTATGTGAGTGGGGGAGGACGCCCAGTAACAGTGTATACTGACCATAACCCCCTAGTTTTTCTGAAGAAAATGAAGCATGCGAACCAGAGGTTAACCAGATGGTTTTTATTGCTCCAAGAGTATGACTTGGTGATAACGCACATAAGAGGGCGAGACAATGTAGTGGCTGATGCGTTATCTCGAGCCTAGCCACTAGAATAACTCTCAAAAATAAGGGGAGGGGAGTGTTATGATCTCAGCCTGCAGGAGAAACGAGTCTCACCCTTTGAGAGTTATTCAGCAAGCCTGACCTAACTGGAAGGTCCAGGAATTATAGAGGCGATAACACAGATGTAAAATAGTTTGTTGAATTTATATAAAAGTTTGAGATTATGGGCAATGAACTAGAAAACAGATAAATGACTTGTTAGGAGATGTGGACAAGTTACTGGAGGCGTGAGGCTCGCTTGTGGAGGGCGATGACCTCACTTGAGGCCAGACATCGCAGGGGAGAAGCCGCGCTTTGACGAGCTCCCGCCAGGAGGGAACCCCTAGTGATATTATCTCCAAGAGAAGAGAAGGTGCAGACGTTCCAGCTGTTGAATCGAGCTGAAGACGTTGCGGTCTCAAGTCCTGGACGGCGAGGAGAGAGTATTAAGCCGCCCAGTGACAGTTTTGTGGGCTGTGACAAGCGCCCTGGTCAGACATTGTCAGAGGGAGAAGCGCCCTCGACCAGATAATCTGTGGTGAGCCCGATTTAAGCCAGTTCATAGTGTTTGCTTGTAGTTGGTCGTGTGCCCAGCGACAGTAGCAATGTTTATTTACAAGTTAAACATGTTTTGGTATGGCAGAAAGCCTAAAATAAGAGAGTGAAGTGGGAGGAGCGCGGAGCGACGTCCGTCTTCTCTGAGCGCTGGCGGGCAACTGAAGGAGCCCGGCTCCTGAGGGAGGAGGCCCCTCCCAGCGTGAGTGAGGCTCGCCCAGCGAGGTGGCGCATGGACTCGCCCACGGGAGAGTCCACTCTCACTATTTGTAGAGGATAGATAGAGATTGGAGACAAAGATGTTGTGTGATTAATTTTGTTTATGTGTTAAAAAGGGAAACAATTTATTGGAGTGCAAATGGGTTGCAAGTTTGTTCTTTGGGGAAGAAGTTGCTGAGGACTTCGAAGCCAGCACAGAGGGAGTAGTTGATGAGACTCCAAGGCAGGGAAGGAGAGGACCTCGAGCTGTGAGGAGAAGCAGTGAGGAGGAGTGTCACGTGCTTCTGCAGAGGTGGTGAAGTGCCACAGTTATTGAAGGTGGTGGTGAAGTGCCACAACAAACACAAGGTGTAATTCTTTTAATTACAATAATAATAACAAAAAAAGGTAATAATTAATGTACTTGTTAAGCAAAATTGGCAAAATCTTATTATTTTTCATTAGTGGAAAAAATTAAAAGATATTTGGAAAGAGATATGTAGACTATGTCTTACATTTTCTTCCGTTATTTACACTAAAAGAACGTTTAAACGTTACTTAATTAATTAATTTAACACTTTCGCCACTCAGTGGTGCGCGAGCGCCTCTCTTAAGTTTTGTTCGGGTTACTCAAGGGTGACACTGGAGGGCGTCACGATAATAAATATTTGTATAAATTCCAATTTCGATCCGATCTACTTGGGGATAATTTACAAATGTTCGCCATGAAATTTACGTTTTCTCTAATAGCCGAACAGCTTATTTGAGAAAACAGCATGGCAGGAATCATCGTGGTAAACAATTGTATTATTGACACGCCGAGTATGATCGATGTAGTTTTTATATTTGTTGCAGGTCGAACGCATCCTTATGTGAAATTTTATACTTATGTTCTTCGAGAACATTCCATTGCGAACATATTGGTACAAAAAATGAAATACGTACATCGAAAAATAATGTCAGGACAGTGACAAGAGTATACACTTTTAAGTGTGGCCGCTCCATCGCCGATACGCTAATTTCATTTGGGGAAATATATTTTTTCATACGCCGTTTCGCGACAATTACTAATTATATCAGATATAAACGTTGCAAAAGAAGTTTAGGATTAAGTAACATATTAAACATAAAAAAACGAATACATTAATACGTAAACAGTTTGTATATACAGTGATAAATTGTGCCAAACATTACTTAATATTATTTACTAAGAAGCGTATGACAACTCCCAACGGCATGATTTCAACAGGATTATATAGTTGTCAAAAAAATCTTGATTTTAATTATCAAGTATTTGTAACGATGTCTTTTACATAATTATGAGGCAGTTGAACCACCAAATTGTTCTGTATTATAAATGCATAATGCTAAATTTCTTTATACATAACAGTAAAATAATGATCACCTACATTAAATGATAACTAGGAAATAGTAACTGGAAACATTATCTGAACGAAAACACAATACGAACTTGTTTAGATGTTTTTCTTAATATAAAGATCGACAGTAAGGAATCTTATTCATTATGGACAAATTAACAAAAAAAAAACGATAATTTTCATTGAGGACCATATGTATTAGAGCATACTTAGTCACTTATATATTAAAAGTACTGTGTTTTTTTAACCATTGGGGTTGTAAAGAAACGGAACGGCCTACCCGAAAAGTCGTAACATAAAAAGTTGTATATCACATTTTTCACAAAACCCTCCCTGCAGTTTTTAAAATATCCCAAACATCCCAAATTTGACGCTTCAGCATCATTTTCGAGCCAAATTCTGGCACTCTGCAGGTATTCGCATTTTGAAATAACGAATTTTAAACCGAAAATAGACCAATTACTTAGCGCGGCGATGGGTCACATTTTGCCCAAACCCACCCTGAAGTTTTCAAAACATCCCAAACTTCCAAAATTCGAAGATTGAGCCATATTTGAGAGCCAAATTCTGGCTCTCTGCACATATTCGCAGATTGAAATTACGAAGTTTTATACCGAAAATATGCCAATTACTGAGAGCGACGATGGGTCACATTTTGCCCAAACCCCCCTGCAGTTTTAAAATATATCACAAACTTCCCAAGTTCGACCCTTGAGCCAAGTTTTGGAGCCAAATTCTTACTCTCTGCACGTATTCGCAGTTTGAAATTACAAATTTTATACCGAAAATATCCCAATTACTGAAAGCAGCGATGGATCATATTTAGCCCAAACCCTCCCTCCAGTTTTCAAAATATCCCAAACATCCCAAATTCGACACTTAAGCCATATTTTGGAGCCAAATTCTGGCTCTGCACGTATTCGCAGTTTGAAATTACGAATTTTATACCGAAAATTTGCCAATTACTGAGAGCAGCGATGGGTCACATTTTGCCCAAACCCCCCTGAAGTTTTCAAAATATCCGAAACATCCCAAATTTGACCCTTAAGCCATATTTTGGAGCCCAATTCTGGCTCTCTGCACGTATTCGCAGTTAGAAATTACGACTTTTTATACCGAAAATATGCCAATTACTGAAAGCGGCGATGGATCACATTTAGCCCAAACCCCCTCTGCAGTTTTCAAAATATCCCAAACATTCTAAATTCAACGATTGAGCTATATTTTGGAGCCAAATTATGGCTCTCTGCACTTATTCGCAGTTTGAAATTACGAATTTTATACCGTAAATATGCCAATTTCTGAGAGCAGCGATAGGAAACATTTTGCCCAAACCCCCCTGCAGTTTTAAAATATATCTCAAACATCCCAAATTCGACCCTTGAGCCACATTTTGGAGCCAAATTCTGGCTCTCAGCACGTATTCGCAGTTTGAACTTACGAATTTTTATACCCAAAATATGCTAATTACTGAGAGCGGTGATGGGTCTCATTTTGACCAAACTCCCACTGCAGTTTTCAAAATATCCCAAACATCCCAAATTCGACCCTTGAGCCATATTTTGGAACCAAATTCTGGCTCTCTGCATGTATTCGCAGTTTGAAATTACGAATTTTATACCGAAAATATGCCAATTGCTGAAAGCAGCGAGGGATCGCATTTTGCCCAAACCCTCCCTGTAGTTTTCAAAATATTCCAAACAACCCAAGTTCGACGCTTGATCCATATTTTGGGGCCAAATTCTGGCTCTCGGCACGTATTCGCAGTTAGAAATTACGAATTTTTATACCGAAAATATGCCAATTACTGAGCGGCGATGGGTCACATTTTGCCCAAACCCTCCCTGCGGCTCTCTGTAGGTTGTTGCTGGCAAAGGAATGGACCCTCTCTAGAATGTGTCGGAGATTTTGGAGATACTGGGGCACACTCTGATGCTCACTGAAGGTGTCATCACGTAGAGAATCCTTGAAAGCCTTGAGAGGTGTACGGCACTTACGTCCGTAGAGCATCTCATAAGGAGATACTCCTAGTGACTCGTTGGGAAGACTTCTGAAAATACACATGATGAGATCAATTTGCCTATCCCAATCCTTTGAGGTCTCATTACAGAACTTTTTTAAGAGTGCCTTGATGGTTTGATGACTACGCTCGAGAGAACCCTGTGAAGCAGGATGATAGGGGCTGGACAGTACCTGTTTGATGTTGAACTCCTCCAGAGTCCGTTTGAAGAGATCACTGGTGAAGTTGGTACCACAGTCGCTCTGAATCTCCCTCGGAAATCCATACTGGGTGAAGATTTTCAGTAGATTCTTCACCACTGTAGCAGCTGTAATATTTTTTACTGGAACTGCTATCGGAAATCTGGTGGTAGGACACAGGATGGTTAAGATATATGCGTTGCCTGCACTGGTCCGAGGCAAAGGACCAACGCAGTCGATAATGAGCTTGTGGAACGGTTCCTCAGGCACCTGGATGGGTATCAGTGGTGCTCTGGGAATGGAAACGTTCGGTTTCCCGGCTAACTGACACACGTGGCATAATTTGACATAAGTTTTGATGTCGTTTACCATACCTGGCCAGTAGTAGTCTTGTCGAATTCCATGGTAAGTCTTGTTGAACCCATAGTGTGACAAAGCGCCGTGGGCCAGGTGTAGAATCGTGGGCCGCAGGCTGGTGGGAATCACTAGTTGTTCAACGTTTGCCCAATCGTCCTCGTCCTTCAGTTTACTGGGTCTATACCTGCGATAGAGTATTTCGTTCTCCATAAAGAACCCAGGAACACTGTCGGATTGGGTTTCAGCCTGAAAGAATAATGGTGTCAATGTAAGATCATCTCTCTGTAACTTACGGAACTCCACCGCGGTCAGGTTAGGGGGTAGTTTCGAAGGGTCCTGAGGGACAGCGGTAGCAGTAGAGTCGGCTGGCTGTGGACGTGCAGCTTGAGCACGGGTGGTCACCATAACAGGAGGAGAACCTTCATCACTCTCTTGAACCTTTACTGGGAAATGTTCAAAAATCGGGTTATCCACCACAGAGTTGCTTACCTTGGATATGTCCTTGATGATCAGGTTGTTTGGTTGTTGGTCTTCTGCCAAGTCGTTGCCCAGGAGAAGTTGCACTCCAGGCATGGGAAAAGGCTTTTCCCTGACGGCGACTTGGACTTCACCGGTCACGAAGGGACAATCCAGGTAAACTCGGGCAAGTGGATAAGGAGTTGTAGCAGTAAGGTCAGTGATGAACACAGTCTCTCCTGTGTAGGCGACGTTGGGCACAGCCGATTTCAAAACGATCGATTGTAGAGCCGCTGTGTCCCGTAGGATCTTAAGTCCGAAACGTCCCTCTGAATCTGAACCGTGGGTAGAGATAGTTCCTGGATATAGATGCTTGGTAAAGAGAGAGAGATCATTAGCATGAACACCAACATTCATTACAGGCTTACCGGACTTAGGGTGAGTAGTTTTAGACTTAGGGGGTTCGACGTTACCTTTAGATTGGGACTTACCACATTTGTCAATGGTGTGTCCATATAATCGACAATACCTGCAGTACAGTTGAGAGGTACCTTGATCTGGGCTCGCTTTCTCGTAACTGTACCAAGACTTCTTGCTGGTAGGATCTGGAGTCAGCCGGTGGATGAGGCTGTAAGTGTCAGCTGACTTCGCACACTTCACTAACTCCGTCTCTTCCTTGTCTGCTAAGTATAGGCGGACAGGAGGAGGTACACGTCTCAAAATTCTTCAACCAGTATGAGGTTGACAAGTTCTGAAAAAGTAGAGACATGTGCTGCCTCCAGCCATTTCATGAAATATCTTTGTTTGGTGTTAGCAAATTCTAAGAAGGTGGTGGTACTTGCCTTGACGTAGTCACGAAACTTTCGTCGATAGCTTTCGGTGGAGAGAAGGTAGGCGTCCAACACAGCTTGTTTCAGGGTGGTGTAGTCGTTTTCCGAAGCCAAAGTGCTGAGTGTGACTGCTGCTCTACCTGTTAAATGTACTCTGAGAAGGGTAGCCCATTGGTCGTCAGGCCAATTAAGTTGAACAGCAAGGGTCTCAAAAGTGGTAAAGAACACATCAACCTCCGTTTCGAGGAACGGGGGCATTAACTTACTTGCATGGGAGATATTGAAACTGGGAGGAAGACTAGCTGCCGCTTGTTGGAGTTGAGCTTGGTGTGCAGCGTCCCTCGTGAGTTCTCGGTTACGACATTCTAGCATTGCTTCTGCCTGTCGTTGGTCGTGTTCCCGTTGTATCTCTAGTCGCTGTTGGTATAAGGCCAACTCACGTTCTTGCTGTCCTTTGAGGAGTAGGGCCTCCCTTTCACTTTCTTCCTTCGGAGGGCAGCTTCACGCTCTCTGATTGCAGCTTCACGCGTTTGTTCTTCCTTCTGAGGGCAGCTTCACGCTCTCTGATTGCAGCTTCACGCTCTCTGATTGCAGCTGCTTCTTGTTGTTGCTGTAGCTCGATCTTGGCAAGTTCCAATTTGAGCTTTATCGCTCTCAAGTCATCTTTATCTGAAATAATGTACTGTTCATGAGTAGAAGAATCTATAATATCTTCCTCAGCAAGGTGATCCAGTATCATATTATTAATGGCAAATTTGTTGGCTCCATCAGGAACTTCTAAGTGATACTCATGTGCAAGAGTTAACAAATCGACCCTCTTAGCGTGACGTAAGGTCCCTATTTCTCTTTCTGGATTTGCTTTGAAAGCTTGTAAGCGGAACATGGTGAAAATATAGCAAAACAAAGGAGATGAATATAGTGAGAATATGGTGAGTGTCAGAAACAGGAAACGTGGCAACTGATACCTATCCTGTGGGGAATTATTAATAATTAAAGTAAATTCAAGATGGTAAATGAATAAGGTCGCAGGAAATCTTGTACCTGGTACTCACTATGGGAGGATAAAGGCAAGAAAATCCTACTAATTAGTGAAAACTAAGTTTAAAATACAAGTGAAACACTAAATGGCTTCAAAATAAATGAGGTAGTCCAAAAAATGTAGTCATACCTTGCCAAGTCACTATAGAACATAAGCAATGGTACCCACTGAAATTGAATATGGTATTTACAGAATTAGCGAACTTTGTGCTCAAAAGAAAGAACGCCAATTCCCTACCTTTGGTAAATACCATCAGTCTGACCGACGAGTAGGGGTGCGAGTGTCAACTGGTGACGAGAACTATCGGCGAGGTCCCAATTCGCCAATAATAGTTCGTGCTAGAGGATCTAAAGCCCTCTTTTTCCTCCTAGAGTCGGATTGCAGGACTTGGGTGCTATTGACCCGGAGACAGACCACAGTACCAGGGTACCTATGTGATAATCTGTCAAAAAGTGAGAAATATTGGGGGACAAAGATGTTAAACACGGAGGATAACACGGAAGGGGGAGACGACCAATTAAGAGTATGACTGCGGCCTACAGTCACCACGTAATCCAAAGTTGTCTCACTCTCACCATATGCTATTCCCGTAATGTACAATATACACAGCACCATATAAAATAAAGAATGATTAATGTGAATAATGGAAGCAAGGGAAATAAGAGCCAAGTGTGCTTACCACAATTACCAATACCTGAGTGAAGCTCCGTGGACAGCCCCCATTATATATGTGACGGTAACGAGTTGGAAATGGTGGTCGGCAGTCTTCCAACTAGCAGGTGTCAGTGCTGGGCCACATATAATATAAAAAAAAAGAAAAGGAAAAAAAAAGAGAAAAAAAAGAATGACTGCGTGATTGGTAATCTGTGGTAAGGTCGGAAATACGAAAGACAATAATAAAAATGGATTTTAATAACAAAAAAAACACAAATTGAAACAAATGCAAAATCTTGGCTTACTGGTAAAAATAATAAACAATATAAACATGAAAATAGATTACGTTAATGGGGAGGAGAATTGACATACAAAAGTAAGTAAAATATGAATGCTGGAATATATGCACTAACTATAAACCTCTATTTGACCACACAAGGTGAGTCACTTAGGAGTTCATAGCTTGTGAGCACACAATATTCTGGCTGGCAGAAACGCAAGGGACTCCAACAATAACTGGTGAGGTCTTGTGATTGGCGGGGAGCCGGAGTGGAGTGTTGGTTGGCGGCCAATGAGGAAGCTGGATGGTCGCAAGTCGCTAGTTAGGCAGTGGAAGGGTTCGGCGCGTCGACCAGGTGCTGGAGTGGGGGGGAGGAGGGAGTTGCTGGTACGTGTGGCTATCATATACGTTTAGCCACTACAAAACGTATCTTGTATATTGATGAGGACAGGAGTGATTCGCAGAAATAGCAGGCTAAATCTCTGATAAGAGATTATCGTCACAATATATATATATACCTATAAACACATATAAGGCAAATCAGCATTTGAATGCAATAACATACATATATATATATATATATCAGTATAAATGATCCGTGCCACACAACGAATCAATCGACCATTCTATCAGTTTTAGAATACATATATATCTGTAGGTATTCCTGCCTACGTCTGTAGCTCTAAACTTCAATATACACTTCTTGGCACATAAATGGCAAACGATCACTCACCTCTCACTGCGTCGTTCACGCTAATGACAAATACTCTCACCTCCATACAAGTGATCATTTAGAACTATTTCACTACCCTGACAACTTCAGGTTCCTCAGGGCTTAAACACCAGGATCCTCTGCAGCTCCTCCAGGCTGCTACCATGAAGATTCCTTGAACAACTATGATGCTTCCCTACTCCTATTAGGATCATCCACAGCTCTCCTGGCTGCTGCACCATAAAGTTTCCTCGAATAACTGTAGCACTTCACCACCTCTGCAGAAGCACGTGACACTCCTCCTCACTGCTTCTCCTCACAGATCGAGGTCCTCTCCTCCACTGCCTTGGAGTCTCACCAACTACTCCCTCTGTGCTGGCTTCGAAGTCCTCAGCAACTTCTTCCCCAAAGACAAACCACAGATTATCTGGTCGAGGGCGCTTCTCCCTCTGACAACGTCTGACCAGGGCGCTTGTCACAACCCACAAAACTGTCACTGGGCGGCTTAATACTCTCTCCTCGCCGTCCAGGACTTGAGACCGCAACGTCTTCAGCTCGATTCAACAGCTGGAACGTCTGCACCTTCTCTTCTCTTGGAGATAATATCGCTAGGGGTCCCTTCTGGCGGGAGCTCGACGAAGCGCGGCTTTCCCCCTGCGAAGTCTGGCAAAAGTGAGGTCAAGGCTCTCCCAAGCGAGCCTCACACCTCCAGCAACTTGTCCACATCTTCTAACCAGTCATTTATCTGTTTTCTAGTTCATTGCCCCTATTCTCAAATTTTATTTAAATCCAATACACCATCTTACATCTGTGTTATCGCCTCTATAATTCCTGCACCTTCCAGATAGGTCACGCTTGCTGAATAACTCTCAAGGGGGAGACTCGTTTCTCCAGCAGGCTGAGATCATAACAGTTGTAACAAAGATTCTTCGCGGCGGGGATCATATTCCAGTGACCTGCCTGAAACGCTATGCGTACTAGTGGCTGTACAAGAATGTAACACTCTTGTATATATCTAAAAAAAAAACGGTCTCAAGTGCACAGTGTA
>WNGS01007653.1:38656-53677 GCA_020271785.1 Procambarus virginalis
GTGAGTCTCAAGGCAATGTACACAAACATAGATGGGATTACAAATAACAGATGAACTTGGAGAATGGGTACTTGAAGAAAACCAGACATAATAGCACTCACAGAAACAAAGCTAACGAAACCATAACAAATGCAGTGTTCCCACAGGACTACTGTGTTTGTGAGGAAAGAGAGAGAAGGAAGAGGAGGTGGTGGTGTAGCTCTGCTGGTAAAAAGGCTGGGATTTTGAGAAATGGTTATCAGGGCTGTGAAGGTTTCAGTGACTATATAACAGGTACAATAGCAACTGGAGGACAAAAATTGTAGTCGCAGTCATATATAACCCCCCACCAAATGACAGAAGACCCAGACAGGAATATGATAGAAACCACATGGCCACCATTAACATAATAGAGAGAACAGCGTCTCTCGCTAGTAGGAATGGATCTGGACTACTAATCATGGGGGATTTCAACCACGGAAGATTGATTGGGAAAACAGAGACCCGCATGGAGGACCAATACATGGAGAGCTAAGCTGCTGGACGCGGCAACAGAAACTTTCTTGCCAGCATATCAAGGGACCGACAAGAATGAGAGGGGAGGATGAACCAGCTATGCTTGATCTGATATTCCCTTATGAGTGGATATAAGGGAGGTTAAGATGGAAGCACCTTAGGAATGAGTGATCACAGTGTATTGATCTTTGAGTACTTGGTAGAGCTAGGACTTATCTCCCCCCAAAAAGAACTAGAAAACAAAAGACTGGCATACCAAAAGGGGAATTATAAGGGGATGAGAAGTTTCCTAAGGGATATACCATGGAACACAGATCTCAGAACTAAGTCGGTACAAGACATGATGGACTATGTCACCCAAAAGTGTCAGGAGGCAGTAAACAGGTTTTCCGGTCCAAAGGGAAAAACCCGAGAAGCAAAAGAAGAATCCATGGTTTAACAGGGCATGTATGGAAGCAAAGGTACTGAACAAAAGGGCGTGGAGGAACTTCCGAAATAAGAGAACACCAGAAAACAGAGAGAGATACCAGAGAACCCGGAATGAGTATGTTAGTGTGAGAAGGGAAGCAGAGAAAAATTATGAAAATGATATAGCAAGCAAAGCCAAGACCCATCCAAAGCTACTCCACAGTCACATCAGGAGGAAAACAAAAGTGAAAGAACAGGTAATGAAACTTAGAACAGTCGAGGACAGGTATACAGAGAATGACAATTAGGTGTGTGAGGAACTAAACAAGAGGTTCCAGGAAGTCTTCACAATAGAACACGGTGAGGTTACTGCACTAGGAGAGGGGGCAGTAAACCAGGCGGCCTTGGAAGGGTTCGAAATTACGAGAGATGAGGTCAAGAGACACCTGTTGGATCTGGATGTGAGAAAGGCTGTTGGTCCAGACGGGATCTCACCATGGGTATTGAAAGAGTGTGCAGAGGTACTCTGCTTGCCACTCTCCATAGTGTATAGTAGGTCACTGGAGATGGGAGACCTACCCGAAATATGAAAGGCGGCTATTGTCGTCCCAATATACAAAAAGGGTGACAGACAAGAGGCACTGAACTACAGGCCAGTGTCCATAACTTGTATACCATGCAAAGTGATGGAGAAGATCGTGAGAAAAAATCTAGCAACACATCTGGAGAGAAGGGACTTCGTGACAAATCGCCAACATGGGTTCAGGGAGGGTAAATCTTGCCTTACAGACTTAATAGAATTCTACGATCAGGTGACAAAGATTAAACAAGAAAGAAAAGGCTGGGCAGACTGCATTTTTTTGGACTGTCAGAAAGCCTTTGATACGGTCCCCCATAAGAGGCTGGTACATAAGCTGGAGAGACAGGCAGGAGTAACTGGTAAAGTGCTCCAGTGGATAAGGGAATACCTAAGCAATAGAAAGCAAAGAGTTACAGTGAGGGGTGAGACCTCAGATTGGCGTGAAGTCACCAGTGGAGTCCCACAGGGCTCTGTACTCGGTCCTATCCTGTTTCTGATATATGTGAACGATCTCCCGGAGGGTATAGACTCATTCCTCTCAATGTTTGATGACGACCCCAAAATTATGAGAAGGATTAAGACAGAGGAGGACTGCTTGAGGCTTCAAGAAGATCTAGACAAACTAAAGGAATGGTCAAACAAGTGGTTTTTAGAGTTTAACCCAAGCAAATGCAATGTAATGAAGATAGGTGTAGGAAGCAGGAGGCCAGTTACAAGGTACCATTTGGGAGATGAAATTCTACACGAGTCAGAGAGAGAGAAAGTCCTGGGGGTTGATATCATGCCAGACCTGTCCCCTGAAGCCCATATCAAGAGGATAACATCAGCAGCATATGCCAGATTGGCTAACATAAGAACGGCATTTAGACACTTGTGCAAGGAATCATTCAGAACTTTGTATACCACCTATGTCAGACCAATCCTGGAGTATGGAGCCACAGCATGGAGTCCATATCTAGTCAAGCATAAGACCAAACTGGAAAAAGTTCAAAGGTTTGTCACCAGAGTAGTACCCGGGCTGAGAGGTATGAGCTACGAGAAGAGACTACGGGAATTAAACCTCACGTTGCTAGAAGACAGAAGAGTTAGGTGGGATATGATCACCATGTACAAGATTCTCAGAGGAATTGACAGGGTAGATAAAGACGGACTATTTAACAAAAGGAGCACATGCTCTAGGGGGCACAGGTGGAAACTGAGTGCCCAAATGAGCCACAGAGATATTAGAAAGAATTTTTTTAGTGTCAGAGTAGTTGACAAATGGAATGCATTAGGAAGTGATGTGGTGGAGGCTGACTCCATACACATTTTCAAGTGTAGCTATGATAGAGCCCAATAGGCTCAGGAACCTGTACATCAGTTGATTGACAGTTGAGAAGCGGGACCAAAGAGCGAGAGCTCAATCCCCGTAAGCACAAATAGGTGAATACACACTCACACACACGCACACATTTTTTTAAACTCCCTCAGTGACTTTGGTGGTTCACAATGCATCAGGAAAATTATTATTATCCTCTATCCACGAGAGCTAGGTGAGATGTGTTCACCGTGTTCAACACTCACTCTGATGGACTTAGTGAGAATTTGTATGTGCGGAACATATCGACTGAGTATAATAGCAGATGTATTTACTTTCCCTATCTACTGATGTGTTTGAGGCATGCAGACCGGTGAAGCGATGGCGAGAAGATGACTTAAGGAATTGGACATGTGAAGGGTGACAGTGCAAGTGGCGTCGGATGTGAGGGTATGGGTGTGAGGAATGGCTCCCCTTATAGAGCATTAGTGACCCTCCTCCATACCGAGAGCAGACGCCAGCCTACCTCAACTCCGAGCTTTAACCTATGGCGAGGCTGAGACATCCATTAGATAATGGTTAAGTGGCTTTAAATGGTTGATGCCTGACTTACATTTGTTAGGTTGATGCCTGGTTTGACCTGTGTGTAAATAATCCCTGTGCTGAACTCAACACACCACCTTAAGCGTTTTCCTGTGGTCTACATAATGTACATAAATTTTAGTTTAACCTTTGCATAGAACAGACCAGAAGCTGTTTAGTGACTAGTGATGGAGGGAGGGAGTCTTGGAGCCGGGAAGTTGGTGCCACCGGATGTTGAATGGGTAAGGAGAAGTGTGTGACCGAAACTGGTCATTAGTCTCCCATCCTCTGGTTAGCGAGGGTTTAATGGCTGGCGTCTGCATTTGATCTGATGGAGGTTTGACAGAGGGAGACCTCAATAGAGGTCTTTTGGTTAGTATGCATTTTTGTTTTACTCTCCGAGGTGAGTGAGGGATAGTGGACAGCCTCTGCGGTTCTCAAGCATCAGAACAAACTGTTATGACGCCATTAGCAGAGTGTTAAGTGTTTTAGGCTGTTCCATACCCCTATGCCCATCCATCTGGCTCTCTCAGGCTCTGGAGTGTGTTAGTGAGGAAAGCCAGATGATTTACCTACTACTACTACAAGATCAAATGTAAGTATCCCTTCATCACTTCAATACATTATTCCATCTGTCTATCTATTTATCTTACCCTCCNTGTGTGTGTGTGTGTGTGTGTGTGTGTGTGTGTGTGTGTGTGTATACTCACCTAGTTGTACTCACCTAGTTGTGCTTGTGGGCATTGAGCTCTGGCTCTTTGGCCCCGCCTCTCAACAGTCATCAACTGATTACAGATTCCTGCGCCTACATGGCTCTATCATATCTACATATGAAACTGTGTATGGAGTCAGCCTCCACCACATCACTGCCTAATGCATTCCATCTGTTAACAACTCTGAAACTGAAAAAGCTCTTTCTAACGTCCCTGTGGCTCATTTTGGTACTCAGTTTCCACCTGTGTCCTCTTGTTTGCGTACCACCCGAGTTAACAGTTTATCATTATCTACTCTGTCATATCTCCTGAAATTTTGTAGGTGATGATCATGTCACCCCTTACTCTTCTGTCTTCCAGTGTCGTGAGGTGCATTTCCCGCAGCCTTTCTTCGTAACTCATGCCTCTTAGTTCTGGGACTACCTAGAGGCATATCTCTGAACTTTTTCAAGCTTCGCTTGTGCTTGTAAAGGTACAGGCTCCATGCTGAGACCACATATTCCAGGATTGGTCTTATATATGTGGTGTACAATGTTCTGAATGACTCCTTACACAGGTTCCTGAATCCAGTTCTGATGTTAGCCAGCCTCTCATATACCGCAGATGTTATTCTTTTGGTGTGGGCTTCAGGAGACAGGTTTGGTGTGATATCAACTCCTAGATCTTTCTCTCTGTCCGTTTCATGAAGGACTTCATATCCCTTTCTGTATCCTGAGTCTGGCTTCCTGTTTCCACTGCCTAGTTTCATTACCTTACATTTACTCGGTTGAACTTTAGTAGCCATTTGTTGCACCATTCATTCAGTCTGTCTAGGTCATCTTGTAGCCTCATACTATCTTCCTCCGTCTTAATCCTCCTCATAATTTTTTCATCATCAGCAAACAATGAGAGAAATGATTCTATACCATCTAGAAGATAATTTACATATATAAGAAACAGTACGGGTCTAGGGACTGAACCCTGCGGGGCTCCACTAATGTCGTCTCGCTAATCTGAGACTTCACCCGTCACAGTGACTGGGTGTCTTCTGTTACTTAGGTACTCCCATATCCAATGGAGTACCTTCCTTTCACACCAGCCTGCATCTCCAGCTTTCGTACTAGTCTCTGGTGTGGTACTGTGTCAAAGGCTTTCTGGGAATCCAAAAATACGCAGTGTGCCCACCCATCTCTTTCTTGTCTGATTCTTGTTGCCTGATCGTAGAATTCCATTAATCCTGTGAGGCATGACTTGCCATCCCTGAAACCATGTTGGTGTTGTATCACAAAGCTCCTTTGCTCCAGATGTTCCACTAGCTTTTTTCGCACAATTTTCTCCAATAGCTTGCATGGTATGCAAGTTAGGGATACTGAAATGTAGTTCAATGCTTCCTGTCTATCCCCCTTCTTGTATATCGGGACTACTTTTGCCGTCTTCCAATTTTTGGCAGTTCACCTGTTACCAGTGATTTGTTATACACCATGGAGAGTGGCAGAAACAGTGCTTCTGCTCCTTCCTGTAGTATCCATGGCGATATTCCATCCAGGCCTATAGCCTTTGTCACATCCAACTCTTGCAAAAGCTTCCTTACATCCCCACAGGTAATCTCAAATTCCTCTAGTGATGCCTGGTTAACTATTCCTTCTCTTATCTCTCTCTGGAACTTCTCCTTGCTCTAATGACTTCCTGGAATTTCTTATGTAGTGTGTGTACTTACCTATTTGTGTCTGCAGGATCGAGCACTGACTCTTGGATCCCGCCTTTCGAGCCATCGGTTGTTTACAGCAATGACCCCGGTCCTATTTCCCTATCATACCTAGTTTAAAAATTATGAATAGAATTTGCTTCCACAACCTGCTCCTTAAGGACATTCTATTTTTCCACTACTCTCACGCTAAAAGAAAAGTACCTAACAAATCTGTGACTCATCTGAGTTTCCAGCTTCCACCCATGTCCCTTCGTTCTTCTACTGTTCCATGAGAATATTTCGTCTCTGTTCCTCTGTCAATCCCCTCTGAGCATTTTATACGTTCCAATCATATCCTCCCTCTCCCTTCTTTCTCTAGTGTCGTAAGACACAGTTCCTTCTGGCACTCTTCATACCCAATACCTCCTAACTCTGGGACGAGTCACGTTGCAAACTTCTGAACCTATTCCAGTTTCCTTATATGCTTCTTCAGTTAGGACTCCATGATGAGGCGGCATACTCTAAAACTGGCCTCACGTTGGCATTGTAAAGTGCCCTAAATGCCTCCTTACTTAGGTTTCTGAATGTTGTTCTAACTTTTGCCAGTATAAAGTACGCTGCTGTCGTTATCCTATTTATATGTGACTCAGGAGATAGATTAGGTGTTACGTTCATGCCCAGGTTTCTTTCTCGCGTCGTCACAGGTAGGCAGTTCCCCTTCATTGTGTACTGTCCCTTTGGTCTCCTATCACCTAGTCCCATTTCCATAACTTTACATTTGCTCATGTTGAACTCCAGTAGCCATTTCTCTGACCATCTCTGCAACCTGTTCAAGTCCTCTTGGAGGATCCTACAATCCTCATCTGTCACAACTCTTCTCATCAACTTTGCGTCATCCGCGAACATCGACATGTAGGACTCTACTCCTGTAAACATGTCGCTAACATATATTAGAAATAGAATTGGTCCCAGCACTGATCCTTGAGGTACTCCAATCGTTACTGTTCGCCAGTTCGACTTCTCGCCCCTTACCGTAACTCTTTGGTTCCTTCCTGTTAGGTAGTTCCTTATCCATGCTAGGGCCTTTCCTCCCACCCCCGCCTGCCTCTCGAGTTTCATGTGCGGTACTGTATTAAAGGCTTTTTAGTAGTTCAGAAATATGCAGTCTGCCCAACCTTCCCTGTCCTGTCTTATCCTTGTTATTTTATAATAAAATTACAAAAGGTTTGTTAGGCACGATTTCCCTTTCCAGAACACATGTTGATGTTTGTTCACAAACCTAACGTTCTCCATGTGTGCAACCAGTTGGAGCCTAATTATTCTTAAAAGTATTTTACAGGGGATGCTTGTCAGTGATACAGGTGTATTGTTAAGTGCCACCTATCTATCATCTTTCTTGAAAATCGGTACAACATTTGGTCTCTTCCAGCAATTGGGCAATTCTCCCGACATAAGTGATTCATTGAAGATCCTTGCCAGAGGCACGCTGAGGGCCTGCACTGCCTCTTTTAGTATCCACGGTGATACTATGTCTGATCCAACCGCTTTAGATGCATCCAGTGCTGTCAACTGTTTCATTACCTCCTCTGCTGTCACCCCTATATCTGATAGTCTTTCATCTATGGTAATCTCTTCTAAAAATGGGAGCTGCTCAGGATCGGTAGTGAACACTCCATGGAAACTGGCATTCAGTGCCTCGCAGATTTCCTTGTCACTTTCTGTATATGCCCCCTCTGTTTTCTTTAGTCTTGTCACTTGGTCATTCACCGAACATTTTTCTTCTTATATGGCTGTGTAGTAATTTAGGTCGCAATATCGTTCTCATAGTTCCTTTCCGATGTTCTTCTAATGTTAATGCAATTGTTCCTAGCTCTGTTGCATCTGATCCTATTGTCCTCTGTCCTTTGTCTTCAGAACTTCCTCCATTCCTGCCTGTTGGCCATTTTTGCTTCCTGACACAGTCTATTAAACCATGGGTTATTATATTCTCTCTTACTTTTTCCCTTTACTGTTGGAATAAATCTCTTTTCAGCCTCCTGGCATTTCTGTATGACTAGGTCCATCACATCTTGGACTGTTTTCCTCTAATTTCTTCCTCCCACTGCACTTCACCCAGATAGTCCCTTATCCTCCTGTAGTCCCCTTTCCTATTGTCGACTCTCCTTTCCCAGACCTCTTGTCCCTTGGACACAAGTTTGAATTCCATCACATAGTCAAAGACTAGGACACAATGGTCGCTGGCCCCTAGAGCTATTTCATGTTCCAAATTATCGATAACTTCTACGTTCTGGGTGAAAATCAGGTCTAATAGGCTCGGTGCATCTCCTCCTCTTTCCTTTGTGTCTTCCTTCACATGATGTGTTAGGAAATTCCTGTCTATAACATCTACTAACTTTGCTCCCCACATTTCGTCCCCTCCATGGGGATTCCTTGTTTCCCAATTTATCTCTCCATGATTTAGGTCCCCCATGACCAGCAGTTTCGCTCTCATTCTGTGAGCTAATGTTGCTGCCTTCTGCAGTTCATCTATGCATGCCTTGTTGTTGTCATCATACTCCTGCCTGGGTCTTCTGCTGTTTGGAGGGGGATTGTAGATTACCAAGATCACAATGTTCCTCCCATCTGCTGTCAGAGTTTCATGCATGGAGCTTGTGCTCTCATTGGTAACCCGATTTCCCAGGTCTTCAAACTTCCATTTCTGCTTTATTAGGAGTGCCACTCCACCAACCTGCCTCTGTGTCCTCTTTTTTCTTATTGCCTGGTAGCCCTCTGGAAAGATTGCATCCGAGATCATGTCATTTATTTTAGTTTCTACTATTGCAACTATGTCAGGATATGCCTCACTAACTCTTTATTTTATCTCTTCTGCTTTATTAGATACCCATCAGCATTGGTGTACCAAACTTTGAGATTCTTCATGGAAAATCTGGTATCAGAGTTCGCCCTTTCTTTGGGGTCTGGAGTGATCTGGGGGTGAATGGGGGCTGCGGAGATCCGGGAGGGGGGTGAATGGGGGCTGGGGAGATCTGGGGGAGGGGTGAATGGGGGCTGGGGAGATATGGGGTAAATAGGGTCTGGAAGGGTGCTTGGGGGGCGAATTTGGGCTGGGCATCTAGGAAGGTAGGTAGTAAGGTCAGGGGAAGTAAGGCCTGAGTAGGTAGGTCTGGAGTAGGAAGGGCATACTGGGTCTGAAGATAAGGGAAGGTTTGAAAGGCATAGGGGGACTGAGAGGCAGCGTGAGGTCAAGAGTCAGATAGAGGTCAACAGATTGGGGGGAGGAGAAGAATTGAGTGGGTGGGGGGAAGAGGGGAGGATGGAGCATGAATAGTGAATGTGTGTGTGTGTGTGTGTGTGTGTGTGTAGATATAGTTTTAAACAAAACCCCTAAAACGTAAAATATTATTGTTTAAAGTACTATACAGCTTCAAATAATATCAAGAATCAACAATCTATGTGGAGAGACGGTCAGTCAGTCACTCAAACGGGACAAGATAATCATTTCATAACGTGAGTGTAGACTTAGTAACAAACAAAAAGGTGTGCCAATAGTCCAAGAACTAAAAGGGCTGAGTTTGGAGGAAAGGCTTTGTGAAATATGCACCACACGATGCTGGAAGGCAGGAGAGGTTCGGAAGATGTGATCACTACCTACAAATTCTAATATTTTTTGTTAACTGTGTGATCAGACCATATACCTCATAGTCTCTTCTTTCTCTCACTAGTCAATAAACAATCTTTGTACAATTTCTTTACTAAAATAGCACTCCAAAACATCTTTGCTCATCTTTATTCTCATTGACACACTCATAGACAACAAATACGTTTCATGCTATCGAAGTGAATCTCACTAGTGCGTGGGCGTCTTGTGATAAATGAACAGTCTTTGCCTAGCCTATCAATTCCTTTGAGAAACTTGTATGTGGCGATCATGTCTCCCGAGTCCACTCAAACCCACAATAATCTTTATACAATCTTACAGCATAACCTATTTTATGTAAGTACTTATTGATAACCAGTGAGTATATCCAGCTGGTCTTGATATTTTTATTTTATTGCAAGCTCAAATCACCGTCTTTACATGTTCAGTTTGGTTCAGATTTTTTCAATATCCAAGTTTTGTTGTTGTTATTTTCAATATTTCAAGTGTAACGAAAAGCATCAGAGATGCTTTAAAAACTAAGATGGATCTTCCACCATTTTCAGTCTCCCACTGCTATCAACTGATCAGCCTTCAGAACCTTGAAGACCACATATGTAAGATCAATCCTGAAGTATGTGCCATCAGCCTGCAAACTCACAACTGGTCAAGTGCAGAACTAAGTCGGAAAAAGTTCAGAAGTTAGCCATTAGCCTAGTCTCAGCACTAAGAGGTCTAAGTTGGGAGGAAAGGCTTTGTGAAATGCACCTCACCTGGCTGGATGACAGAAGAGCTCGGGGAGAGGTAATCACTACTTCAAACAATATAAGAGGAATCGACAAGGAATTGTAAGTGACTCCTTGTCATCTTTGGCTTCCCTCAGCTTCCCAAGGCATAATTGCTTATCTCTGAAGCTAGAGACAGATATAATGAAATAATCAATGATGAAGTCAGAGTCTGTCTCCTGTGGATTCCTCTGTGGATACAGAGTTCTTCGTCGACTTGCTTCCATTCTGAGCTGTGGCTGAGAGCACGGTCGACATAAGTGTTAACAACACTCCTCTTGTACCTGTCTGGGCAGTCACTGTTGGCATTTAGGCACATTCCTATGTTTGTTTCCTTAGTGCAGACTGCAGTGTGGAAACCTCCGCTTTTTTCCATGACTGTTACATCTAGAAAGGGCAGCTTCCCATCCTTCTCCATCTCGTAAGTGAAACACAACACAGAATTCTGCTCAAATGCCTCCTTCAGCTCCTGCAGATGTCTGACATCAGGTACCTGTGTAAAAATGTCGTCAACATACATGCAGTATATGGCCGGTTTCAAGTTCATGTCGACTAAGACTTTTTGCTCGATGGTACCCATGTAGAAGTTCGCAAACAGGACACCTAGGGGAGAACCCATGGCGACCCCATCTACTTGCTTATACATGCGTCCATCTGGGCTCAAGAAGGGTGCCTCTTTAGTACAAGCTTGGAGTAGTTTCCTTAGAATGTTTTCTTGTATATCAAGAAGAGTACAGGCCGGATCTGTACTCCTCTTGATCTGTATATATATATATATATATATATATATATATATATATATATATATATATATATATATATATATATATATATATATATATACCAGACGATCATTGGTGCGGTGGTCACAGCACTGTACGTTTAGGGGTGATCCTGGACGGCATGGGTTCGAGTCCAGGCCGGGTCAAAGAGTTCTTAGTGATATATATATATATATATATATATATATATATATATATATATTATATATATATATATACCATTGCATAATATGCAATGACATATCATTTTTATAGAGAGGCTTTATAAGGTAAATATAATAGCAATGCGAAAAACTCTTTCTATCTGACGCATTATTTTAAACAAATACAGTTGGGCGAAAAACATGTCTATTGCTGCGTGACTGGCTGGGCTCCCGCAAGGCATTGGGATTTGTTGGAGGGCAGGAATATGCAGAGTTCTGGGGGGCATGAGATGGGAATATTAGATTGACTTAAAACTTAATGCTAGTTATTTAGTCAAGAATGGAATGGAATGGAACTATCAGGAGAAGGCGCCAAGCCATTACGATCATGTAGCACTGGGAAGGAGTCAGGATAAGGATTTGGGAATAGGACAGGGAGGAAGGAATGGTGGCCCAACCACTTGGATGGTCGGGGGATTGAACGCCAACCTGCATGAAGTGAGGCCGTCGCTCTACCGTCCAGTGCGAGTGGTTGGACTATTTATTTAAGAGTTTTTTTTTATATTGAAGCAGATATTTTTCTCCCTGATTCTATGTATGACTAACGACCCAGTGCAGGTTTGGAAGGCTTTGGCAATTAAAGCACCGTAAGATTGTGAGTGTTCAAGTTTAGGGGAGACTAAGCATTATTTTGTGTGAATGTGCAAAGCCCGTGTTTATTTGTGTAAGTTAAAAATTGAGTTTTTGTTTGTGTATAAGAGTTTAGCAAGTGTGTTTGTTTAAGTATGTGCGAATTAGTAGCCTTGGTGAGAACAGGAGGCCAGTAGCTTGTCAGAAGTCTCTCTATTTTTGCCCTGATGTGTTTAAGTAAGATTGTGCAACTGTTTTAAGTTTTGGGGGGCGGACTAAGTATTTTATGCGAATGTGAAAGCCCTGGGTTTATTTGTGTAAGTTGAACCAAAAAAAAATTTAGTTTTTTTTTGCGAGCGAGTTTTTTAAGCATGTGCTATCATTAAAAATTTCTAAAGTAATGACAGTAATGCCAAAATGAATTCATCTTCTCACTTTTTGAAAGGTGGAGGTCTAACGTTTTCTAAAACCCTTTGCACTTGATATATCACCACTGACATAAAAACAGAAACTGATGGATTCGACTTTTAAATTTTTAGGTATGATAGCAAAAAGTATTGCATAGCTACAGATAGCGACAGTAGTTGCGTTACATGAGTTACTGGGGCCCCCATCACAATAGCTGTAAACTAATATGGTGTTAAAAAAATGCAATTTAATACGGAACATAACCAGATTCCGAATTTATATTAAATTGCTTTAAACAGGTAAACTACTAAACAACTTTCCTTCATAGTATATTTACGAGTGTCAAATTAGTGTTAGGAGTGTCAAACCCAACACAATATGGCTGAGGCCCCACTATTTAGTATTTTTTGTATTCTATTAAATATCACAGTTAATGTCAATGTTTGTAACGTTTATTACAAAAGATAGAGATAAATTTGATGCTATTTTTCATATTAAAATCTAATTTGAGGCCCGACAATTATATCTATAAAATCTATAAACAGGTTAGACCCATACAAATGCAAGCATGCCTTTTTCACCAGTAATCAACTGAATGCCACAGAAAATGGAATCTTTACTTTGGCTACAGAAAACGGAGCAAAGCGGAGTGGGGGAGGGGGGACTGGAATAAACAGTTTCCAGCCTGACTCGTCTCGCATATAAACATGTCTTTCTTGACCTCATTTCAAATTATATAGAGTACTGAAAGCTCATTTTCCATAGTAAATATACTAAGGAACTCATTTTACGACTAGAACGCAAACTAGGATCCCTCATTCAGATTAAAAACACGAGAATTATTGACTGAACATTTACCCACCATCAAACACACAGGACTCTTTAAAGCTATCTTAACTTCTTTAAAACCCTAATATGACCCCTCTCACATGCAAATCCTGTTCTATGGTTTGCCCTTCATGTCAATGTACCCCAACAGTATCATGCAAATTCAAGATAAGGCCTACTACACGTAAATATCCAACTTGGTCTTTGTAAGGAATCTTGACCGCCCTTGAATGCTTGACCCCACTGGGGCATTCATAGGTCGGGGGTCCGTATTGCTGACGTCAGGTCACTTGACACCCCCGCGACAAATAAGGAAAATTTCACCTGATTGGCCACATGACCCGGGACGGAAAGAGAATTTTTCTACTCGGCTCCTGATTGGTCAAGAAAATCGCGCCCTGTTCTCTCCACCCACCTCTGACCATTTACAGAAAATGAGGCTGTGCCAAGGGCTCCCTATACTATTCATCCATAGCATCATTAACCCTTACACTGCTAAGGGGTCCTGGGGACATTTACACCCCTGTGCGCAAGAAAAAAAAATTCAAAATTTTTTTTCGTCTTCTAAACACGTTAATTTGTGTCCCCTGAGCACGGGAAAAATAACAAAAAAATCATAGGTGACATATTTTGGGCGCAATTGACCGAGGAAGTCTGGCAAAAAGTGGGCGTTGACAGAGCGATCGTCAGGGCCGGTCAGCGTCACCCGCGCTGACAGATGGGAGTTGTCACAAAGATATTATTACCTAATTGTTTCAATGTCTCCGATTGAATTTTTTATATTTTTTGCAGTAATATTATTCAATAGTGTGTATTGTAATATATTATATAATAAAAGTGGTGAATAATCGCTATACTCAAAAGTATAGTGTGCATATTTGTGATTCTATTATTATGTTTATAAAACAATAAACAAACAGTTTTACTGCTATTACACTCTATACACAGGTTTTATATAAGTATCTGCATGTTTTGGTCACCATAACGAACCACTAAGTTGGTATTGAGAGTCGAAAAGCAACAAAGAGTTACCACCACACACCAGCCAGCCACTCGCTGCCACTCCCTCAACACACGCACTAAACTTTCTCCCCCAACAATATCCTTTGTGGTGTTATTACACTATATACAGACGTTATATATAAGTATGTATATATTTTGTTCACCACAACTGTACAGCTAAGCTGATATAGTTAGTTCAGGCACTAAGAGTCGTCGCTATACACAGCTGGCGGCTGGCGGCTCCCTCACTCTTTCAAGGTCACACGCACTAAACTTTCTCCCCAACAATACTGTTTGCAGTGTTATTACCCTATATACACATATTATATATAAATATCTGCATGTTTTATGCACCGTAACTGTACACCTAAGCTGTAGTGCGCCCAAAGAGCATAGTGGCCACTCTCTGAACAGCTAGACAAATCGTGCAGACGACGTCACCTCCGTCACCCAAATCTCCTCCGTCACCCAGATGGCTCCTCCCAGCATAACCCTTTGCTGTTATTACATAATACACACATTATATATAAGTATCTACATTTGTGTTCACCATAGAGAACCACTGAGCTGGTATGGTGAATGTACACAATAACAGGTGGCCACAGTCAGTAAACGATGCTGTCTCCCTCCGTCTCTCAGCATCACTCCTCCTACAGCGCTAATTATTACAACAATCCTGCTATTATCACAACCCTGGTTATTTATATCACAGTCAGGGGTCATCTGTAATATTGTCATCGCTAAATAATAACAATTATATATTTATTTTGACATTTTTCGGCGATGCTGTGGTCACAAGCTGAACAGCAATGCTGCTCGCTCATGCTGCGTGTGCCAGCCTTGGTTGCTCCAACAGTATGTGCCTCTACACCTGAGAATATTGCCCACGATTTTTTTAAATTGCGTCTGTTTACAAGAGCCCTGAGGAAGCTAATGTGAACCCCGTGTAGCCCGCGGGCCATTTGAATCGGGGTGGCACCCTATGGCGTATATATACGCCATGCGCACCGTGGGACATGTTACTCAGGGGTATATATACGCCATGCGCAGTTTAAGGTTAAATAG
>WNGS01007653.1:54677-67289 GCA_020271785.1 Procambarus virginalis
CCGAGCCTATTAGACCTGATTTTCACCCAGAACGTAGAAGTTATCGATAATTTGGAACATGAAATAGCTCTAGGGGCCAGCGACCATTGTGTCCTAGTCTTTGACTATGTGATGGAATTCAAACTTGTGTCCAAGGGACAAGAGGTCTGGGAAAGGAGAGTCGACAATAGGAAAGGGGACTACAGGAGGATAAGGGACTATCTGGGTGAAGTGCAGTGGGAGGAAGAAATTAGAGGAAAACAGTCCAAGATGTGATGGACCTAGTCATACAGAAATGCCAGGAGGCTGAAAAGAGATTTATTCCAACAGTAAAGGGAAAAAGTAAGAGAGAATATAATAACCCATGGTTTAATAGACTGTGTCAGGAAGCAAAAATGGCCAACAGGCAGGAATGGAGGAAGTTCTGAAGACAAAGGACAGAGGACAATAGGATCAGATGCAACAGAGCTAGGAACAATTGCATTAACATTAGAAGAACATCGGAAAGGAACTATGAGAACGATATTGCGACCTAAATTACTACACAGCCATATAAGAAGAAAAATGTTCGGTGAATGACCAAGTGACAAGACTAAAGAAAACAGAGGGGGCATATACAGAAAGTGACAAGGAAATCTGCGAGGCACTGAATGCCAGTTTCCATGGAGTGTTCACTACCGATCCTGAGCAGCTCCCATTTTTAGAAGAGATTACCATAGATGAAAGACTATCAGATATAGGGGTGACAGCAGAGGAGGTAATGAAACAGTTGACAGCACTGGATGCATCTAAAGCGGTTGGATCAGACATAGTATCACCGTGGATACTAAAAGAGGCAGTGCAGGCCCTCAGCGTGCCTCTGGCAAGGATCTTCAATGAATCACTTATGTCGGGAGAATTGCCCAATTGCTGGAAGAGACCAAATGTTGTACCGATTTTCAAGAAAGATGATAGATAGGTGGCACTTAACAATACACCTGTATCACTGACAAGCATCCCCTGTAAAATACTTTTAAGAATAATTAGGCTCCAACTGGTTGCACACATGGAGAACGTTAGGTTTGTGAACAAACATCAACATGTGTTCTGGAAAGGGAAATCGTGCCTAACAAACCTTTTGTAATTTTATTATAAAATAACAAGGATAAGACAGGACAGGGAAGGTTGGGCAGACTGCATATTTCTGAACTACTAAAAAGCCTTTAATACAGTACCGCACATGAAACTCGAGAGGCAGGCGGGGGTGGGAGGAAAGGCCCTAGCATGGATAAGGAACTACCTAACAGGAAGGAACCAAAGAGTTACGGTAAGGGGCGAGAAGTCGAACTGGCGAACAGTAACGATTGGAGTACCTCAAGGATCAGTGCTGGGACCAATTCTATTTCTAATATATGTTAGCGACATGTTTACAGGAGTAGAGTCCTACATGTCGATGTTCGCGGATGACGCAAAGTTGATGAGAAGAGTTGTGACAGATGAGGATTGTAGGATCCTCCAAGAGGACTTGAACAGGTTGCAGAGATGGTCAGAGAAATGGCTACTGGAGTTCAACATGAGCAAATGTAAAGTTATGGAAATGGGACTAGGTGATAGGAGACCAAAGGGACAGTACACAATGAAGGGGAACTGCCTACCTGTGACGACGCGAGAAAGAAACCTGGGCATGAGCGTAACACCTAATCTATCTCCTGAGTCACATATAAATAGGATAACGACAGCAGCGTACTTTATACTGGCAAAAGTTAGAACAACATTCAGAAACCTAAGTAAGGAGGCATTTAGGGCACTTTACAATGCCAACGTGAGGCCAGTTTTAGAGTATGCCGCCTCATCATGGAGTCCCAACTGAAGAAGCATATAAGGAAACTGGAATAGGTTCAGAAGTTTGCAACGTGACTCGTCCCAGAGTTAGGAGGTATTGGGTATGAAGAGTGCCAGAAGGAACTGTGTCTTACGACACTAGAGAAAGAAGGGAGAGGGAGGATATGATTGGAACGTATAAAATGCTCAGAGGGGATTGACAGAGGAACAGAGACGAAATATTCTCATGGAACAGTAGAAGAACGAAGGGACATGGGTGGAAGCTGGAAACTCAGATGAGTCACAGATTTGTTAGGTACTTTTCTTTTAGCGTGAGAGTAGTGGAAAAATAGAATGTCCTTAAGGAGCAGGTTGTGGAAGCAAATTCTATTCATAATTTTTAAACTAGGTATGATAGGGAAATAGGACCGGGGTCATTGCTGTAAACAACCGATGGCTCGAAAGGCGGGATCCAAGAGTCAGTGCTCGATCCTGCAGACACAAATAGGTAAGTACACACACTACATAAGAAATTCCAGGAAGTCATTAGAGCAAGGAGAAGTTCCAGAGAGAGATAAGAGAAGGAATAGTTAACCAGGCATCACTAGAGGAATTTGAGATTACCTGTGGGGATGTAAGGAAGCTTTTGCAAGAGTTGGATGTGACAAAGGCTATAGGCCTGGATGGAATATCGCCATGGATACTACAGGAAGGAGCAGAAGCACTGTTTCTGCCACTCTCCATGGTGTATAACAAATCACTGGTAACAGGTGAACTGCCAAAAATTGGAAGACGGCAAAAGTAGTCCCGATATACAAGAAGGGGGATAGACAGGAAGCATTGAACTACATTTCAGTATCCCTAACTTGCATACCATGCAAGCTATTGGAGAAAATTGTGCGAAAAAAGCTAGTGGAACATCTGGAGCAAAGGAGCTTTGTGATACAACACCAACATGGTTTCAGGGATGGCAAGTCATGCCTCACAGGATTAATGGAATTCTACGATCAGGCAACAAGAATCAGACAAGAAAGAGATGGGTGGGCACACTGCGTATTTTTGGATTCCCAGAAAGCCTTTGACACAGTACCACACCAGAGACTAGTACGAAAGCTGGAGATGCAGGCTGGTGTGAAAGGAAGGTACTCCATTGGATATGGGAGTACCTAAGTAACAGAAGACACCCAGTCACTGTGACGGGTGAAGTCTCAGATTAGCGAGACGACATTAGTGGAGCCCCGCAGGGTTCAGTCCCTAGACCCGTACTGTTTCTTATATATGTAAATTATCTTCTAGATGGTATAGAATCATTTCTCTCATTGTTTGCTGATGATGAAAAAATTATGAGAAGGATTAAGACGGAGGAAGATAGTATGAGGCTACAAGATGACCTAGACAGACTGAATGAATGGTGCAACAAATGGCTACTAAAGTTCAACCCGAGTAAATGTAAGGTAATGAAACTAGGCAGTGGAAACAGGAAGCCAGACTCAGGATACAGAAAGGGATATGAAGTCCTTCATGAAACGGACAGAGAGAAAGATCTAGGAGTTGATATCACACCAAACCTGTCTCCTGAAGCCCACACCAAAAGAATAACATCTGCGGTATATGAGAGGCTGGCTAACATTAGAACTGGATTCAGGAACCTGTGTAAGGAGTCATTCAGAACATTGTACACCACATATATAAGACCATTCCTGGAATATGTGGTCTCAGCATGGAGCCTGTACCTTTACAAGCACAAGGCGAAGCTTGAAAAAGTTCAGAGATATGCCTCTAGGGTAGTCCCAGAACTAAGAGGCATGAGTTACGAAGAAAGGCTGCGGGAAATGCACCTCACGACACTGGAAGACAGAAGAGAAAGGGGTGACATGATCATCACCTACAAAATTTTCAGGAGATATGACAGAGTAGATAATGATAAACTGTTTAACTCGGGTGGTACGCAAACAAGAGGACACAGGTGGAAACTGAGTACCAAAATGAGCCACAGGGACGTTAGAAAGAGCTTTTTCAGTTTCAGAGTTGTTAACAGATGGAATGCATTAGGCAGTGATGTGGTGGAGGCTGACTCCATACACAGTTTCATATGTAGATATGATAGAGCCATGTAGGCGCAGGAATCTGCATGTAGGCGCAGGAAAATAATGAGACATTGTATGCCTCAATTTAATAGTTTTTTCTTAAACTGTTGTGTAATATTGTAACTTAAAACTGGGTCAAGTTTGTACATACCAGTACTAACATTAAGAAGATTTGGACATTGACTAATTAGCGCAGACTCGATTAAATTCCGTTCCACAAAGCCATTGCAATTGGCAATGCTTTTAGCCCATCCCAATTAATAGTGTGATCACACAAACTTGTGTGTAGATACAAAGCATTAGACGTTTGGGCAGTTCTTATACTATAAGCATGTTGGGACATACGCAATTGTAAGGATTTTCCTGTTTGTCCAAGGTACACAGACTCACAATCATTGCAGGGAATCGAATACACACAACCTGCTGTACCAGGGGAGTTTTTATTAAATTAGACTTGATCGTATTATTAGTGAACACCAAATTGATATTAAGGGTCTTAAAAACTGGGGAAAGTTTCTCAAATCCCATCGCATAAGGTACCACCAATGAGTTTCTATTTTCTGGTTTCGCTTTGGAGACATTATTATAAAACGTACGTTTAGCATTCCCAAACGAACAATCCAAAAACATCTTAGGGTACTGTAAACTTTTCCCAATTTCATATATTTTAGCTATCTCTTCATCAAAAACTCAGGGCTGCATACCCTCAAAGCTCGAAGAAACATTCCTGAAAATACTGCCTGTTTAACTTTACTATGATGATTCGAATAATAATGAACAAACGACCCCACGTTGGTAGGTTTTCTATACACATTAAATTTGAACCTTCTATTGACTCTATGAATCATAATGTCCAAAAATGGAAGAGTACCATTCTCCTCATTTTCGCATGTGAATTTTATTGAAGGTACCAAAGAATTAAGTTCATTAAGAAAAACAATTTGGTCTTGGTCACTCGGCCATAAGCACAAAATATCGTCGACATACCTAAACCAGACTACATTAGAGGGGATAATCCTGGATAAGATCTTTGTTTCGAAGAACTCCATATACAAATTGCTCAAAACTGGGGAAAGGGGATTGCCCATAGCCATACCAAATGTTTGTTTGAAAAATTTTCCATTGAAACTGAAATAATTGTCTTTTATACATAATTTGATAAGTTCCAACACATTATTGGTCTGCAAGCTCAAATTATATTTAGGCAGTTCCTCACGTAGGTATTCTAACAAATCATCAACAGGTACTTTAGTGAATAAAGCAGTCACGTCAAAACTTACTAGTTTAAAGTCAAAATTCAAATTTAGTGTGGATAGCTTATTAATTAAGTCTACATTGTTAGTTAAGTGCGAGTTAGAAATAGTACCAACGATAGGGGACAAAACTTTAACCAACCACTTAGAAAGTTTATAAGCCGCCGAACCAACTGAACTAATAATCGGTCTAACTGGATTATGAGGTTTATGGGTTTTTATAAGACCATACATATAAGGTAGAGAGGGAGATCGACTTGTTAGCCTAGAAATCAATTCTTTATCGCCTTTGCACAAAGTTTTGAGAGTTTTGTTAAAATGTGCGATCACTTTTTCAGTAGGATCTCTGTTAACCAATAGGTAAGTATCCCTATCTTCCAAAAGTAACTCCATTTTTCGAACATAGTCATCCTTATTCATAATAACTACTGCATTTGACTTATCAGCCTTGGTAATATGTAAGGAATTATCTTTTTTGAGGTTTTTGAACGCATGAATAAATCGACTTGGACAATTAGGTACAGAATTGTTAAGTAAAACACCATACATCATACCTTTGCACACATTAATATCTTCAACTGAGACATCACTATACTTTTCGAGATTACAGAAACCTTTGGCAATATCTACAAAATTAACTGTCCCGTTAGACGTGGCAAAGCTCAGGCCATATCCTAATGCAGTAATCGTGTTGTTATCAAGTTGTCTATCCGAGAGGTTGATGACAAAATCACGGTTGGAGTGTTTACTCCAGTTACTTTGTTGAATAAGTCTCTTCAATTTTAAATCCAGTTTAGTACTCACCTTTCTGTAGGTAGATCTCAGAATAGTGTAGCAATAATCCATCAAACAGCGGTTCCATTCGGGCGGAATGACTTGGAGAAAGGCATACTTACAATTATCCACCACTTTAAAACATTCACGCACTTGTAATTTAATTAAATAGATGTTTTTCTTAAGCACTATGCGGGGATTCTCATCAAACGGCCGATCTGATAATTTAAGAACGCTGTTGGGTAATAATGAACGGGGTAGCACTTGTTCACTGAGGCATTTTCGAAGAAAACTGAGGCGAAGTTTTAAGGAATGAGATTTCACTAAAGCAGAACGAAGTTTAGTAACAAAAGGCTTAAGAGAAGGGTACAGAGAGGAGAAGGAGAGAAACTGGCACGTGGTATCCATTGATGCAATTGACGATCACTAAACACTGATCATTTGTATGCGGAAAAACCACAAAGAATTGGAGAAAGGGGGGTGAACGTTTCGGCTTCTCAAGGCCTTTGTCAACACCAGACTGACTGAGGACAGGAGGGAGAAGATACAGGTCAGCACCTAGACCTGACCAACCCATCCCTAGGAAAGGATTACCAGAAACAGGAAAGGTCAAAGAGGATTAAGCGGTCAGAGAAATTAAGGATGAAAGATTAAGGAAAAGCCTCATGAACACACAATAAATGAATATACAATTGTAATGAGACATTGTATGCCTCAATTTAAGAGTTTTTTCTTAAACTGTTGTGTAATATTGTAACTTAAAACTGGGTCAAGTTTGTACATACCAGTACTAACATTGAGAAGATTTGGACATTGACTAATTAGCGCAGACTCGATTAAATTCCGTTCCACAAAGCCATTGCAATTGGCAATGCTTTTAGCCCCATCCCAATTAATAGTGTGATCACACAAACTTGTGTGTAGATACAAAGCATTAGACGTTTGGGCAGTTCTTATACTATAAGCATGTTGGGACATACGCAATTGTAAGGATTTTCCTGTTTGTCCAAGGTACACAGACTCACAATCATTGCAGGGAATCGAATACACACAACCTGCTGTACCAGGGGAGTTTTTTTATTAAATTAGACTTGATCGTATTATTAGTGAACACCAAATTGATATTAAGGGTCTTAAAAACTGGGGAAAGTTTCTCAAATCCCATCGCATAAGGTACCACCAATGAGTTTCTATTTTCTGGTTTCGCTTTGGAGACATTATTATAAAACGTACGTTTAGCATTCCCAAACGAACAATCCAAAAACATCTTAGGGTACTGTAAACTTTTCCCAATTTCATATATTTTAGCTATCTCTTCATCAAAAAACTCAGGGCTGCATACCCTCAAAGCTCGAAGAAACATTCCTGAAAATACTGCCTGTTTAACTTTACTATGATGATTCGAATAATAATGAACAAACGACCCCACGTTGGTAGGTTTTCTACACACATTAAATTTGAACCTTCTATTGACTCTATGAATCATAATGTCCAAAAATGGAAGAGTACCATTCTCCTCATTTTCGCATGTGAATTTTATTGAAGGTACCAAAGAATTAAGTTCATTAAGAAAAATAATTTGGTCTTGGTCACTCGGCCATAAGCACAAATTATCGTCGACATACCTAAACCAGACTACATTAGAGGGGATAATCCTGGATAAGATCTTTGTTTCGAAGAACTCCATATACAAATTGCTCAAAACTGGGGAAAGGGGATTGCCCATAGCCATACCAAATGTTTGTTTGAAAAATTTTCCATTAAAACTGAAATAATTGTCTTTTATACATAATTTGATAAGTTCCAACACATTATTGGTCTGCAAGCTCAAATTATATTTAGGCAGTTCCTCACGTAGGTATTCTAACAAATCATCAACAGGTACTTTAGTGAATAAAGCAGTCACGTCAAAACTTACTAGTTTAAAGGCAAAATTCAAATTTAGTGTGGATAGCTTATTAATTAAGTCTACATTGTTAGTTAAGTGCAAGTTAGAAATAGTACCAACGATAGGGGACAAAACTTTAACCAACCACTTAGAAAGTTTATAAGCCGCCGAACCAACTGAACTAATAATCGGTCTAACTGGATTATGAGGTTTATGGGTTTTTATAAGACCATACATATAAGGTAGAGAGGGAGATCGACTTGTTAGCCTAGAAATCAATTCTTTATCGCCTTTGCACAAAGTTTTGAGAGTTTTGTTAAAATGTGCGATCACTTTTTCAGTACGATCTCTGTTAACCAATAGGTAAGTATCCCTTGGATACTTAAGGATACTTACCTATTGGTTAACAGAGATCCTACTGAAAAAGTAAGTAAGTAATTATCAAAAGAAGGCACCAAACCGGGAAGGCTATGTAGCACCATCAAATGTGCGGAATAATCAGAGGGCGCTAAATATCACCAAGGATGCCAATACGAGAACAAAAACGCATAAGGCGAACGATATCAAAAGTATCCGAGTCACCAAGAATTCTATTGAGGGACAAGTGACCGCGAGGGGCGGTCAGAAAGCAAGACATACGCTCGTCCCGGAAGTCAGGACATTCAAGAAGGACATGCACGACCGTAAGAGGGACAATGCAATTAGGACAATAAGGAGCAGGGCGGTGCTCCATCAAGTGACCATGGGTTAAGCGAGTATGGCCAATACGCAACCTCGCCAGAGCAGTTTCCCACCGCCGGTTACGGTGGTAGGAGGATGGCCACGAGGAAACACAACATTTAAGAGTACGGAGTTTGTTACCAGTAACAGACGACCAAGAAGCCTGCCAACGGGTAAGGATGGAGGAATGGATAACCGGGTAAAAGTCGGAATAAGGAATACCTTTACGAGAGATGGGACAAGAGCGGACAGCTTCCTTGGCGGCAGCATCCGCACGCTCATTTAAAGACACGCCAATATGGCTGGGAACCCAACAAAACTCAACCGACTTAAACTTACTGTGAACAAGAAACAGCCAATGCTGGATCTCGACAACTACTGGATGAACCGGATTAAAGGACCCGAGAGCCATGAGGGCACTACGAGAGTCAACAACAACCACAAAAGAAGACTGACAACGAGAAAGCAGGAGACGAAGAGCATAGAGAATAGCATAAAGCTCCGCCGTAAAGATGCTAGTCTCCGGAGGTAAGCGACACATATAAGTGCGATCAGGAAAAACAACAGAGTAGCCAACACCGTCCGCAGACTTAGACCCATCGGTGAAGACAGAAACGGAGCGGGAGTGAGAAGAAAAGTGCTCAAGGAAAAGGCGTTTTAGAACCGTAGGAGGGGTAAAAGCTTTAGTGACGCGGGTCAAGGACGTACAAAACTGCGGAAGGGGGACTCTCCACGGGGGCAAAGAAGGAACAACACGAGGAGAAACATTAGAAACACGAACGGAAAGAGAATCCTGTAAGCGAGATAACCGGACAGAAAGAGGGAGGTGGTGAAGAGGAACAGGAACCGCAGGAGGGGTAAAAGTTAAAGCACGACAGAGGCGAGAGGAAGGATGTTGCAAGGACCGCGCAAGATAGCGAAGACAGTAGCGATCACGGCGGTCCTGGAGAGATAGGAAGCCAGTGTCAACATACAAGCTAAGGACGGGAGTCGAACGAAAGGCACCAGAACTGAGGCGCAGCCCAGTATGGTGCAAAGCATCAAGACGGCGAAGAGCAGAAGGAGAAGCAGAAGAGTAAGCAGGGCAACCATAATCGAGCTTAGACAGGACGAGAGAGGAATGCAAAGCAAGGAGAGTGCGCCTATCCGCTCCCCAAGAAGTATGGGACAATACTCGAAGGAGGGTAAGGGCCTTAGAGCACTCAACACGGAGGTAAGATATGGGGAGACCAAGACAAACGAGTGTCAAGGAATAACCCCAAAAGCTTCGCGGAATCTTTGTACTCAAGGGGATGACCATAAAGTGACAAAGAGGGACGAAGAACGACCCGTTTCCGAGTAAAAGACATGGCACAAGTCTTAGAAGTAGAGAACTTGAAGCCATGATCAGTGGCCCAAGACGACACGGCATCAATCGCAAGTTGAAGCCGGCGCTGAAGGAGAGGTGAATCATCACCCTGACAGCAAAGGGTAAGATCATCGACATAGAGAGCGGAGAAGACACCTGAAGGAAGAGAGGAAAGAAGACCATTGAGGGCAACCAGAAAAAGAGTAGTGCTCAGAACACTACCCTGGGGCACACCTTCGTATTGCTGAAAAGAGGCAGAGAGAGCGGTACCAAGGCGCACCCGAAAGGAACGACGAGAGAGGAAGCTGCGGAGAAAGAGAGGGAGATGACCACGAAGGCCAAAAGAATGAAGCTGGGATAGAATATGATAACGCCAAGTGGTGTCGTAAGCCTTTTCCAGGTCAAAAAGGACGGCAACAACGGAGGTCTTCGCAGCAAAAGCAGTACGAATATAGACCTCCAAGTTCACCAGGACATCTGTCGTGCTGCGGCACTTGCGGAAACCAAATTGAGAAGGGGAGAGGAGGTGATGGTGTTCCAGGAACCACATCAGACGAACGTTAACCATACGTTCAAAGAGTTTGCAGACACAACTTGTGAGGGCAATAGGGCGAAAGTCCTTAGGGGAAGTTCCCAGAGACCCTGGTTTGCGAACAGGGAGGACAACGGCATCGAGCCAGTCCTCAGGGACTGACGACGACTCCCAGATCCGATTATACAGACTCAGTAAATACTGAGACGTGCACGGAGGGAGATGGCGAAGCATCTCATAATGAATACCATCGGAGCCCGCCGCCGTAGAACCGCAGAGGGCCAGGGCAGAACGAAGTTCAGAGAGAGAGAAGGGATCGTTATAGGAAAGTCGAAGACGAGTGCAGAAATCTAAAGGACGAGACTCAAGAACAGGTTTACGAAGAAGGAAAGATTGGGGAAGATGAAGACCAGAGCTAACAGAAGAAAAGTGGGAACCCAGTTCGGTAGCGACCTGCAACGGGTCCGCCACAAGAGTACCACGGAGGTGAAGGACTGGGGAAACATCGGGAACGAACTTACCCGCTATCTTGCGGATACGCTTCCATATCTGTGGCAGGGGAGTTTCGGACGTAATTGTGGAGACATAAGAAGTCCAACATTCACGTTTAGCCGTACGGATGGCCCTACGGGCCACCGCACTCGCTTTCCGAAAGAAAAGAAAAGAATCGGTTGTCTGCCGACGGCGGTGCCTCTTCCAGGCTGCACGCTTACAGCGGACAGCCCGAGCACAGTCCGCATTCCACCAGGGAACACACTTCCGTGGACCCCGAGAGGAAGAGCGAGGAATAGAGCGGGGGCAGCGTTGAAGACAGTGTCATGAAAAAGGAGGAGAGCGCGAGGGAGAGGCAGAAGGGAGAGGTCAGAGAGAGCAGCACTGAGGGTAAATAGGTTCCAGTCCGCTTTAGCAAACTGCCACCTAGGAAAAGAGAGGGAAGGGCGAAAAGAGAAAAAGGAAACAAGGATAGGGAAATGATCACTACCATGGAGGTCATCAAGAACCTGCCACGTGAAATCTAAGTAAAGAGAAGACGAGCAGAGAGAAAGATCAAGACAGGAAAGGGTGCGAGTCCGAGAGTCCAAATGAGTGGGCTCACCAGAATTCAGAAGAGACAGGGAAGAAGAGAGGAGAAACGGCTCAAGAAGGCGACCCCGGGTATTTGTCAGAACGTCACCCCAAAGAGAGTGACGACAATTGAAGTCACCCAGCAGGAGCACAGGCTCTGGCAAGGAGTCCAAGAGGTGTTTCAAATCAGGAAGAGAAAGCGGGACACTTGGGGGGGAGATAAATGGAACAAACTGTGTACCATTTCCCCACAAAGATACGAGCAGCAGAACAATGGAGGGGCAAAGGAAAAAGTAAAGGAACAAAGGGAACATCAGCGCGAATCAAGAGAGCAGAAGATTAGGAGCCCCAGCAACGGCTGGGGGGGGGAGAGAAAGGAATAGCCCGAAAACGACCAGGACGAGCACCCAGCATCGGCTCCTGGAGACAGACACAAAGGGGCGAAAACCGCGAAATCAGAAGTTGGAGTTCGAGGAAATTGGCGTAATAACCTCGAACGTTCCATTGAAGAAGAGACATCGACGAGAAGAGAAAGGACAACAACAGAAAACAAAGAAGAAACAAAGGCGAAAGAGCAACACAGCACGTTAAAGAATATCAGGGTCGGGATCAGGGTCAGCAAAGTCAGGGTTAGGGGGCATGGGTAACTGAGCAAAGACGGAGGGAAGGAAGCGGGAGAACAGACCAGAGGTGGGCGGGCGGGGTCCGGAGGAGGAGAGGAGGAGACAACGGAGAGGAGCAGTCAAGGACAGCAGCAGGAAGAGGGAGTAGAAAGAGGGAGCGCACCTCAGCAAGGGCAGCAACCGAAAGGGAAGCAGGGGCCAAAGAAACCTCCATAGCAGGAACAGGGGGCAACCACTGAAATGGGAGGGAAGAGCATAGAGCCAGTAGTAGGGGTCGAGGAAGAAAGCGAAGCCTTCTTACCCGCCGGGAGGAGGAAGGAGAGGAGCCAGGCTTACGCTTCTGACTTAAAGAGACCGGTGTCCCAGCAACTACGTACCGGGCAACGGATTCCAGTGTCTCAACAGGAGAGCTGAACGAGAGCACACACGACGGCCGTTAGGAGAGCGATGGACATCCGCCTGCACCACAGGCGGCGGGGAGAGGCAATAGATGGAGGAAAAGAAGGGAAGGAGGATCGGAGGGAGACGAGGAAGGAGACAGAC
>WNGS01007653.1:68289-78973 GCA_020271785.1 Procambarus virginalis
ACTACACCACGCTACTACACCACGCTACTACACCACGCTACTACACTATGCTACTACACCAGGATACTACATAATGCTACTACACCACGCTACTACACTACGCTACTACACCAGGGTACTACACCAGGCTACTACACCAGGCCACTACACCAGGCTAGTACACCACGCTACTATACCAGGCTACTACACCAGGCTAGTACACAAGGCCACTACACCATGCTACTACACCATGCTACTACACCACACTACTACACCATGCTACTACACAGGCTACTACACCCTGCTACTACACCAGGCTACTACAATAGGCCACTACACTATAACACCACACTACTACACCAGGCCACTACACTACGGTACTACACCAGGCTACTACACCATGCTACTACACCAGGCCACTACACCACGCTACTACACCAGGCCACTACACCACACCACTACACTACGCTACTACACCACGCTACTACACCAGGCTACTACACCAGGCCACTACACCACGCTACTACACCAGGCTACTACACCACGCTACTACACCACACTACTAAACCAGGCTACTAAACCAGGCTACTACACCACGCTACTACACCACGCTACTACACAGGCTACTACACCAGGCCACTACACCACGCTACTACACCAGGCCACTACACCACGCTACTACACTACGCTACTACACCAGGCTACTACACCAGGCTACTACACCAGGCTACTACACTACGCTACTACACCAGGTTACTACACCAGGCCACTACACCACGCTACTACACCACGCTACTACACCAGGCTACTACACCAGGCTACAACACCAGGCTACTACACCACGCTACTACACCATGCTACTACACCAGGCTACTACACCACACTACTTCACCATGCTACTACACCAGGCTACTACACCAGGCTACTACACCAGGCCACTACACCATGCTACTACACCAGGCTACTACACCAGGCTACTACACCATGCTACTACACCAGGCCACTACACCACGCTACTACACCAGGTTACTACACTACGCTACTACACCACGCTACTACACCACGCTACTACACCAGGCTACTACACTACGCTACTACACCAGGCCACTACACCACGCTACTACACCAGGCCACTACACCACGCTACTACACCACGCTACTACACCAGGCTACTACACCAGGCCACTACACCACGCTACTACACCCGGCCACTACACTTCGCTACTACACCACGACCTCGACCTTCTCGACCTCATCTGCTTACCTGGAATTCTTCCTCCTCGACCTCTTCCTAAGAATATGAGTAAAAATGATGAATTAACCTTTATTATGACCCTGTTTCATTTTACTAAATGTAGAAATATACTTTTATATTTCTACATTTATATAAATTACAGCAATAAAAAACTATGATTATAAAACATTTACGGTTGCCACAAGGTTTCAAATTTTTTTTAGCCAACGTTTCGTGCAATACGTTTCAGAAACTTATTTGCATCCACACAAAATTACGCATCTAATGCGTGCAAAGAAACGTTGCCAATACTTTCCAACACTTTCCAGATACGTTGTGGCAACCTAAAATTGTTTGCTGGGTGCCTGTTGGACATTTTTGCTTCCTGACACAGTCTATTAAACCATGGGTTATTATATTCTCTCTTACTTTTTCCCTTTACTGTTGGAATAAATCTCTTTTCGGCCTCCTGGCATTTCCGTATGACTAGGTCCATCACATCTTGGACTGTTTTCCTCAAATTTCTTCCTCCCACTGCACTTCACCCAGATAGTCCCTTATCCTCCTGTAGTCCCCTTTCCTATTGTCGACTCTCCTTTCCCAGACCTCTTGTCCCTTGGACACAAGTTTGAATTCCATCACGTAGTCAAAGACTAGGACACAATGGTCGCTGGCCCCTAGAGGTATTTCATGTTCCAAATTATCGATGTCTTCTACGTTCTGGGTGAAAATCAGGTCTAATAGGCTCGGTGCATCTCCTCCTCTTTCCTTTGTGTCTTCCTTCACATGATGTGTTAGGAAATTCCTGTCTATAACATCTACTAACTTTGCTCCCCACATTTCGTCCCCTCCATGGGGATTCCTTGATTCCCAATTTATCTCTCCATGATTTAGGTCCCCCATGACCAGCAGTTTCGCTCTCATTCTGTGAGCTAATGTTGCTGCCTTCTGCAGTTCATCTATGCATGCCTTGTTGTTGTCATCATACTCCTGCCTGGATCTTCCGGCTTTTGGTGGGGGATTGTAGATTACCAAGATCACAATGTTCCTCCCATCTGCTGTCAGAGTTTCATGCATGGAGCTTGTGCTCTCATTGGTAACCCGATTTCCCAGGTCTTCAAACTTCCATTTCTGCTTTATTAGGAGTGCCACTCCACCAACATGCCTCTGTGTCCTCTTTTTTCTTATTGCCTGGTAGCCCTCTGAAAAGATTGCATCTGAGATCATGTCATTTATTTTAGTTTTCTACTATTGCAACTATGTCAGGATATGCCTCACTAACTCTTTATTTTATCTCTTCTGCTTTATTAGATACCCATCAGCATTGGTGTATCAAACTTTGAGATTCTTCATGGAAACTCTGGTATCAGAGTTCGCCCTTTCTTTGGGGTCTGGGGTGATCTGGGGGTGAATGGGGGCTGCAGAGATCTGGGAGGGGGGTGAATGGGGGCTGGGGAGATCTGGGGGTGAATGGGGTCTGGAAGGGTGCTTGGGGGGCGAATGGGGGCTGGGGAGATATGGGGGTGAATGGGGTCTGGAAGGGTGCTTGGGAGGCAAATGGGGGCTGGGCATCTAGGAAGGTAGGTAGTAAGGTCAGGAGAAGTAAGGCCTGAGTAGGTAGGCCTGGAGTAGGAAGGGCATACTGGGTCTGAAGATAAGGGAAGGTTTGAAAGGCATAGGGGGACTGAGAGGCAGCGTGAGGTCAAGAGTCAGATAGAGGTCAACAGATTGGGGAGGGGAGAAGAATTGAGTGGGTGGGGGGAAGAGGGGAGGATGGAGCATGAATAGTGAATGTGTGTGTGTGTGTAGATACAGTTTTAAACAAAACCCCAAAAACGTAAAATATTATTGCTTAAAGTATTATACAGCTTCAAATAATATCAAGAATCAACAATCTATGTGGAGAGACGGTCAGTCAGTCACTCAAACGGAACAAGATAATCATTTCATAACGTGAGTGTAGACTTAGTAACAAACAAAAAGGTGTGCCAATAGTCCAAGAACTAAAAGGGCTGAGTTTGGAGAAAAGGCTTTGTGAAATATGCACCACACGATGCTGGAAGGCAGGAGAAGTTTGGGAGATGTGATCACTACCTACAAATTCTAATATTTTTTGTTAACTGTGTGATCAGACCATATACCTCATAGTCTCTCCTTCTTTCTCTCACTAGTCAGTAAACAATCTTTGTACAATTTCTTTACTAAAATAGCACTCCAAAACATCTTTGCTCATCTTTATTCTCATTGACACACTCATAGACAACAAATACGTTTCATGCTATCGAAGTGAATCTCACTAGTGCGTGGGCGTCTTGTGATAAATGAACAGTCTTTGCCTAGCCTATCAATTCCTTTGAGAAACTTGTATGTGGCGATCATGTCTCCCGAGTCCACTCAAACCCACAATAATCTTTATACAATCATAAAGCATAACCTATTTTATGTAAGTACTTATTGATAACCAGTGAGTATATCCAGCTGGTCTTGATATTTTTATTTTATTGCAAGCTCAAATCACCGTCTTTACATGTTCAGTTTGGTTCAGATTTTTTCAATATCCAAGTTTTGTTGTTGTTGTTTTATTCTTTCAGTAACTAATTCATTTGCTACATATTACCAACTGTATTACCGTTGTCAACAAATATTTTTTGTAGCTAGTTTAAATTAAATATTTTAGTTGGTTACAAAGCATTTTCCTTTATTTATCCGTTCACCTAAATAAAATTGTTAAGCTGCGTCAGTGTATTTTCTACCTGTCATCTCATTATTTCATACCAACTATGTTCTTAAAAAAGTTTTGCTTTATCCAGTTATATGTTCTTAAGAAAGTTTTTGCTTTATCCAGTTATATATGGAGAGGAACTTTACCCCAACTGAACTCAACCAACGATAAATCTAACATCATATTATAAGAAAGAGTAAGAAAATTGGGAACATGCTATAGAAGCAGTCAGATGAACATAAGCTGTCAAACATAAGAATGAAGGGACATGCAAAAGCTCTATTAGATCATACGAGGCAGCTCCTAACTATATCCATATGTCACCTAACCACCTCACCATAAGAGGATATAACCAGGTGCTAAGCTCAGTAGAAGTTGTCTTTCAGAATGAAAAGTTAGACCTTACCAAATGCATCACTAGGAGTCAGACCCAAATTAAAAGTAAAAATTAACTTTGGAGGTTAATTTTCAACTCACAGCTTCTGTGAATAAAAACATACATATAAACTTAGTTCAACCCTTTATGTTTCCTCAGTCTATCCTTTCTATGAGAAGTGCTATTCACTAATTTTTACACACAACTAAAGTAAATGTTTGTTGGGTATTTTGGGGAAACAATTTCAGGGTCATATGTTAACTCAAGGTGATGATTCTGTCATTCACAACAATCCTATGTGGTCTTCCTTTCCTCTCACTGTTATCTTTATCATTTTTTTCTTCAAAGAACCTATGTTCCATCACCTAACATTTTAATAATATCATTAATAAGTGCATAATTTCTTACACTCAAGGTTAACTCCCACATGCAAAGCTGTGTTTCGTCCATGTGATAATCATGCTTTTTTATTCTCACTCTTTATCATCTAAGTACATCACCTATTGAATGTTCGGTCTTAACCCTTAAACTGCACAAAACCTCATATGATATGTGACATTGAACTCAGTTTGTTAAAGTTTCTGAAACTCTTTCAAATGTTTTGTGAATAATGTACTTGGCAAATGCTCCAACTTTGTCTAAATGATCCCAATGTAACTTGAAAAAAGCAAATAAAAGTAATTATAAAATTGAATATTGAAAACTTCAGATTTTGAAATCAGCTGGAAAAATATAAAAATATTACCAACTGTCCATTTGGTGTTATTATGCTCTCGGAATAGAATATGATCTTCATTTTCATATATTTAGAATATAGGTTTTCAGTATAGGTTACTGTAAAAATAGTAATGTCAATATGGCATTTTTTTGGTCAATATGGCATTTGAAATATGCGCAAATTTAAACAACAAAAATGTATAACTCCAAACGTTTAGAGTTTACGAAAAATCAATTCTATAGTGATTGTAGAACAGTCAGCTGTGCTAACTGTATGAAAAAATGGTGAGAATCGGTCAGAAACTAGATTTTTGGATACCGAAGTTAGTTAAAATTCTACTTATACATAATTGAAGTCAAAGTTATCGACAATGAATAAGGCAGTTCTAATTCATGAATTTACTTGTATGTTGTAATAAACATTGTTTGGCATTCATACTCAAGTATGTGAAAGTTGTAGGTCAATGTGTATAGAAATGAAGTCAAGAAAATATAACCCCCACAAAAAAACAAAATTATAGGGATAATTATAATAATTATAATGATTTAGGGTATACTTTATATAAATAGAAAAGCCCTAATCATCAAAACAACCTAAAGAAACAAGGAAAGTTGAGTTTGAAATCTGTGAAAAAATCAACCAAAAAATTCAAAGTCCAAAGTTCTGAGAGAGTTGTAACTGATTTATTTGTTGATCGATTTATTTCTGACTCCACATAGTTAGGGACGAGTATGCATTCTCCAGGATGTAAAGGTTGAAACAAATTCAAATAATAAATAAAGGAGGGAAACAACATAAAAACCTCCAAAAAAAATCCCCTAAAAATTAATTTTTTGGACATTGTTGAAAGTAACTGATAATAACATTGAGCAATGTTTTTATATGATATATAACAAAATAGAGCATAATAACAACTTTACTCATTATTATTTGTGTTATTATTTATTACTCACCAATGTTATAAAGGTTTCAGCTGTATATCCACTTTGTGGAGACGTCTTACTACTATTCTTCTTCTTTGTGCATCGGGCAGGTGCTTGCATCTCTTTATTATTGCATTACCCATCAGCTCCAGTTAATAGGAGCTGTTCTCTTTATCAACAAATTGTTCTTTTTTTTTAATATCCATGTAAAATCAATTTCTGAAAATATTTAAATGAAAGTTTCACGAAGCTGAAACCAATAAGTTAGAGATTTGTTTAACATTTTTAAGTAACTTTTATTTAATTCGAATATATTTCGAATTATACACCCATTCAATGGCACACATCATATGATGTTTTGCGCAGTTTAAAGTATGTCTAAATATTTCAAGTGTAACGAAAAGCACCAGAGATGCTTTAAAAACTAAGATGGATCTTCCACCATTTTCAGTCTCCCACTGCTATCAACTGATCAGCCTTCAGAACCTTGAAGACCACATATGTAAGATCAATCCTGAAGTATGTGCCATCAGCCTGCAAACCCACAACTGGTCAAGTGCAGAACTAAGTCGGAAAAAGTTCAGAAGTTAGCCATTAGCCTAGTCTCAGCACTAAGAGGTTTAAGTTGGGAGGAAAGGCTTTGTGAAATGCACCTCACCTGGCTGGATGACAGAAGAGCTCGGGGAGAGGTAATCACTACTTCAAAAAATATAAGAGGAATCGACAAGGAATTGTAAGTGACTCCTTGTCATCCTTGGCTTCCCTCAGCTTCCCAATGCATAGTTGTGACGTGCTTATCTCTGAAGTTAGGCACAGATATAATGAAATAATCAATGATGGAGTCAGAGTCTGTCTCCTGTGGATTCCTTCCCATACTGGTCTCTGAATGCATGATAGAACTGATGAGTTTGCCGACACTTTTGCTTGTAAAGAGGGAATTGATTACCAACTTGGACTGCCTTTGAGCAGCCTGAGGGCAGTAATATTCCGGGAACGTCAACTAAATTTCGGAGACTTGAGGCAATGTGAAATTCACACTAGTTACTCCATCTATCATCATTATATTATGCAGGAAGTACCGCACATCTATGAGTCATCCAATAAGGTTAGTAGACTTCTTCACGTTACCACTGCTAGGCTTAGACTCTGCTACAAGTTCCTCTGGGAATTTCTAACATCTGCTGATGTAGATTTGACTAAGAACTATTCGCATACTTTGTGTCATTATATAATGGAATGTGAAAAAAATCGCGGAATTTAGAGATAACACCATCAATAGTGTCCAAGAAATGTGTAAGTACTTCATTCATAATGATGTGCTGCCTGAAATCTTAGCGAAGTATCCAAAAGATTGCTTACACTAGGTAATGCTTGCACATTACTGTAAAGCTGCCGCCCAGTTGGGTGGGTGTGCAGCAAGACTAGTAACTGTTTGACTCATCATAGAAGTAAAGTGCCTTGTATAGAGACTGTTGTGAGCCTCTTGCTGAATCACTTGTGACACAAAAGATTAATGATGTGTGTATTTGTGTGAGTGATTAAATATGTATGTATATGTATATATGTATGTGTATGTATATATGTATGCATATACATATATATATATATATATATATATATATATATATATATATATATATATATATATATATATATATATATATATATATATATATATTCATATATATATATGTGGTTGATTTTATACCCGCACTGGGTCAGGTGATAAGACAATAAAGGTGAAAACATAGGGGGATACATAGGGGATAAAAGTGGGGTCAAACATATGAACATAAGAATATAGGTAACCGCAGATGGCCTATTGGCCCATACGAGGCAGCTGGTATCTACATACAAAGATTAATCCAGTGTAATTGGCCTGTTATGTTGAACATTGTCTTCTGTGTTGGCATCGTTATGTTCTGGTCTTGTCCTTACTCTCATTGTGGGTAGGGTAAATAGTTCCGTGAATTGGGTGTTCATGGTAGGTTGTTCTATTCTTATGTGGATTGCTTCAAGAATTTGTAATCTTCTTGCATCTTGGGTTTTGTCTATTATGTATGTATTTTTGTTCAACATTTCAACATTTGAAATTTTGAACAAAAATACATGCATAAATTTTTGTTCAACATTTCAACATTTGAAATTTTGAACAAAAATACATGCATAATAGACAAAAAAACAGTTCAAAGACTTTAGTTTACACACACACACACACACACTATAACTGAATAGAGCTTAAACATCTTCGATTTTTTATACCTGCATTTGGGTGAGGTGATATGTTACAACAGTTTTGGATGAGGTGAAAACAAACTTTCAACACAAGGCAGAACACGAAACAATGGGTATTGAAGGTAAGAATGGAAGTAATTGCAGAGGGCCTATTGGCCCATATTTCTTGATGCTTCTATATTGGAGCGGAGACTTGAAGTGGGTAGAATATAGTTGTGCATTAATTGGCTGTTGATTGCTGGTGTTGACTTCTTGATGTGTAGTGCCTCGCAGATGTCAAGCCGCCTGCTATCGCAGTATCTATCGATAATTTCTGTGTTGTTTGCTAAGATTTCTCTGGTGATGGTTTGGTTGTGGGAAGAGATTATATGTTCCTTAATGGACCCCAAAATCATCTCAAGATAACCTCTCAAGAAGATGGAGCCCTGTTGCTCATGCATCGTTAAACGCCTGGAAAGAGATGTTGTTGTCTTGAATATATACTGAGTTTTTTTAGGCTTACAGTCCCCAAAAGGGCATTTGAAGGCATAGACAACGTTGGTCTCTTTTAAATCGTTCTGATTTGTGTCTGGAGAGTTTCTCATGAGTAGGCTGGCCGTTTTCTTGGTTTTATAGTAAATCGTCAGTTGTATCATCTGATTTTTGTCTGTAGGGATAACGTTTCTATTAACAATATCTTTCAGAACCCTTTCCTCCGTTTTATGAGCTGTGGAAAAGAAGTTCCTGTAAATAGTCTAATAGGGGATATAAGTGTTGTGTTAGTTGTCTCTTCAGAGGTTGCATGGCGTTTCATTTTCTTTCTTATGATGTCTTCAACGAAACCATTGGAGAAGCCGTTGTTAACTAGGACCTGCCTTACCCTACAGAGTTCTTCGTCGACTTGCTTCCATTCTGAGCTGTGGCTGAGAGCACGGTCGACATAAGCGTTAATTAACAACACTCCTCTTGTACCTGTCTGGGCAGTCACTGTTGGCATTTAGGCACATTCCTATGTTTGTTTCCTTAGTGTAGACTACAGCGTGGAAACCTTCGCTCCTTTCCATGACTGTTACATCTAGAAAGGGCAGCTTCCCATCCTTCTCCATCTCGTAAGTGAAACGCAACACAGAATTCTGCTCAAATGCCTCCTTCAGCTCCTGCAGATGTCTGACATCAGGTACCTGTGTAAAAATGTCGTCAACATACCTGCAGTATATGGCCGGTTTCAAGTTCATGTTGACTAAGACTTTTTGCTCGATGGTACCCATGTAGAAGTTTGCAAACAGGACACCTAGGGGAGAACCCATGGCGACCCCATCTACTTGCTTATACATGCGTCCATCTGGGCTCAAGAAGGGTGCCTCTTTAGTACAAGCTTGGAGTAGTTTCCTTAGAGTGTTTTCTGGTATATCAAGAGGAGTACAGGCCGAATCACGATACACTCTGTCCGCTATCATCCCGATTGTTTCATTTACAGGTACGTTGGTAAACAGTGATTCTACGTCCAACGAGGCTCTTATCCCTGTGGCCCGTGTTCCCCGCAGTAAGTCAACTAATTCCTTTGGAGACTTCAGGCTGAAGGCACAAGGGACATAAGGAGTCAGCAAGCCGTTGAGTCCTTTCGCCAGTCTGTATGTGGGTGTGGGTATCTGGCTGATGATTGGCCGAAGTGGGTTTCCAGGTTTATGTGTCTTGACATTTCCCTACGCGTATCCAGGTTTATATTCCCCAATAATGTTTGGCAGTTGGAGTCCGGATTTCTTGGCGTTCACAGTTTCGATCAATTTGTTGACCTTTGCTTTCAATTCGGCTGTAGTGTCCTTCGTTACCCTTTGGAATTTAGTTTGGTCAGAGAGTATGTGGTTCATTTTCGCCAGATATTCGTCTTTTTTAAGAATGACGTATATTGGCGACTTGTCACCTCTCCTGACAACTATCTCCTTGTTCTCACGAAGGCTCTTAGCTGCCGCTTTGAGCTCGGGGGACAGTATGGTGTTTCTGTAGTTGCCTCGATTCTTTCCTCCTTCTGCAATAAGTTCTACTTGTAAGGTGTCTTTGGTGGTGACCTTCTTTTGTGCCTCGAAGTCGAATATGTCATCCAACAGAATCTCCAGCACCACTTTCGGGCTATCTCACTAGGTCTGGACATAACGTGACAGTTTATACCCAGATTCAGGAGAGTGACTTGGTCCTCAGTGAGGTTGATACCTGCAAGGTTCAGGAAGCCGTCTCTTGGTCGTGGAATTGCCATAGATCCTCCATATGACGTTGTTAGTTCTTGATTATCCTTGTTTCATGCTGAGGTGATGTCGGTCTGTGAGGAAGTCGAGGTGATGCTCGATGCGAGTATGGAGACTTTCGTCGATGTTGCTGTTTCTCCATTCGTTTGTAGCATGAAGTAGTTGCGTTTTGTTGTCTTTGATTTCATTTTCTGCCTTGTATATCTGATTACGAATCAGATCTTGGCGATATTTTATCGTGAAGGCTTGATTCCTTGCTGCTGGGTCGTGCGTTTTTA
>WNGS01007660.1:17931-31152 GCA_020271785.1 Procambarus virginalis
TGTCCATGTTTTATAATAATTTTTGTGATAATGTACATTTATGCAAGTTGTGTTTTTAATTTGTTGAAGTGGGGCCAGTGCAACTGTATTTTTGTGTGCAAATTGTGTATTTTGTGTAAGCTCTGTAATCTGAAAAAATATATCTTCATGTGTAAGTGTATTTGGTTTAAGAGACAATGTGTGGGTATTTTTGAAAATTATGTTTGTGAAATGTGTAATTTTAGTGAAAGTGCATTTTTGATGTCTAAATGCATAAGCATTTTGATATATTTGTGCAAATACCATACTTCTTGTAAATGTCATACTCTGAGTGTACATGCAATATTGTGTAATTGTATATTTTTGTGTGCAACTGACATATTTTGTATGTAAATGACATATTTTTGTCTATAAATGACATTTTTGTGTTGATTTATATTTTGAGTGTAAATAATATATTTTGTGCATAAATGGCAATTGGGTGTGTAAATGCTGTATTTTCTGTGTATGGCATAAATTACATCTGATTAATGGGGAAATGGTGACAAAAACTAGGCTATTCTCTATGAATGTATGGGTTCTGAAGTATGTGTAGGTATGTGTGCGTGTATTTGTAACTGTTTGTTTAGAAACAAGTTACCTGATTTGCGTAGCAAGACTAGGATTTTTTTGAGGTGTAGAAATGATTAGCCTATGAATATAGTGGTTAGCATCCAGCTGAGTTGCTAGATGGATGAATTGAGGTGCGACATTTGGATAGCTACTTGATGGAGGTGAGGACAGTTGACTAGCCTATGAACACAGGTACTAATCCGCTGTGCTGCCAGATGTGTGGTAACTACTTGTGGATTATAGTACGATATCTAGCTATAGGGTTTCATAATTGCTGTTGTGTAAAAAACTAGAATGAGAGCTATTTATTAAAACTATTATTGTAAACTATTACTTTAAGTGAGATCCCTTGGTTGTTTTAAGCATAAAGTGGACATGAATATGAACGAGATTGGGTGAAAATATGTAGGAGCTGCCTCGTATGGGCCAATAGGACTTCTGCAGTTGCCTTTATTCTAATGTTCATCTTACCTGATATGCTGCCAGATGTACGATTCTGCTTAAATTGCAGTACGACATTTGGGTTGCTGTTATACTTTTGAACTTATCACTGAATAATGATTACAGTTGCGGATGACTAAAATGTATATTCTTAAACCTCTGATTAGGTTAGGTGGGGATGGTTAGTCTAGTCATTTTTTGAATAATAATAATAATAACATTTAACAGACACCATATGCAAGTTCCATGTCAAAGGTCGCATTGGTCATCTGGTGACGTCACACATAGTTTGAAAAGTCAGGTGCTGTGATCCCTTGACACTTATATGCTAATGGCCATCAATACCTCATCCCCATACCTGAGGTCGCTTTTCGTGATGTCACTAAACAATGACAGCAACTGGTCTGTAGGATGTATTTGTTTGTTATAAATAAATAATAAGTTAGGTTAGGATGGTTTGATGAGGTTTATGAAATGAATAACAGAAAAATAGGAGCAATGAGCGAAAATACGAGCTATTGTAGCTGAATATCGACTCTGGTGAAGCACAGAGTATAGGTGAGGTATTAAGCCGGATTAATAGTTCGCACTTATGTGTGAACCTCCTGGGATCACCATTAGCACGTTGGCTGGAAGCTCATTGGGGGCTTACAGAGCATTGGGGATGATGACGTCAGAAAAGAAGGTGACTGCAGAAGGCCTTATTTTAAAACATGAGAGACTTGCTTTTACTAAATGAATATTTGAATTTATTATATTCTACAGTAAGGTGTGGGGAGGCATGTTTTGAGAGAATGTGAGATGTGCATATATATGTACGTGCATATAAATTTATGTATGCGCATTTATGCGTTATGAAGCAATATTGGATTAGTACTGAAATCGCATTGGAGTCACCATGCCTGGCAGGGGACTGTTTTCATACAAATGGATGATAGGGGAGAACGCTGAGACATATGATAGTTCATGCTCTGTGTTGCTTCCCCTTTTTGCAATGGACGGTAGTTGGAAGTCAATAGGAAATTTAAAATAGACTGGGGTTGATGGTATTATACATTAGGTTTCAGGACCACTGTTGTAACGCAAAACACACGACTCACAGGCCGGCTTTTTATTCCCCTTGAACGTGCCTGTGCAGGAACGCGGAGCGGCTAGCTGGTGACGTCATTGACCATTAGCGATGCCTGTGCATGGGTCACCGGGGTAACGAAAAAACATGGGGCCAACTTGGTGCAGTCAAATCTCACGGGGTAACTAAAAAACATGAGGACATATCGGTGCAGTCAAATCTCACCGAGGCAACGAAAAAACATGAGGACATATCGGTGCAGTCAAATCTCACCGGGGTAACGAAAAACATGAGGACAACTCGCTGCAGTTGAATCTCACCGGGCTAACGAAAAAACATGGGGCCATATTGGTGCAGTTAAATCTCACCGGGGTAACTAAAAAACGGTATGCCATATCGGTGCAGTCAAATCTCACCGGGGCAACGAAAAAACACCGGGCCAACTCGATGCAGTCAAATCTCACCGGGGCAACGAAAAAACACCGGGCCAGATCGGTGCAGTCAAATCTCACCGGCGTAACGAAAAAACACCGGGCCAGATCGGTGCAGTCAAATCTCACCGGTGTAACGAAAAAACACCGGGCCAGATCGGTGCAGTCAAATCTCACCGGGGCAACGAAAAAACACCGGGCCAGATCGGTGCAGTCAAATCTCACCGGTGTAACGAAAAAACACCGGGCCAGATCGGTGCAGTTAAATCTCACCGGAGTAACGAAAAAACACCGGGCCAGATCGGTGCAGTCAAATCTCACCGGTGTAACGAAAAAACACCGGGCCAGATCGGTGCAGTCAAATCTCACCGGGGTAACGAAAAAACATCGGGCCAGATTGGTGCAGTCAAATCTCACCGGGGTAACGAAAAAACACCGGGCCATATCGGTGCAGGCGAAAAAAGCAAAATTGCACCGTTATGGCCCAGTTTACACTACTCACGGCCATAGTCACAGCCACACGGCCATAGTCACCGCCATAGTCACGGCCATAGTCACCGCCATAGTCACGGCTATAGTCACGGCCTTAGTCACGGTCATGGTCACGGCCATGGTCACGGCCATAGTCACGGCCATAGTCACGGTCATAGTCATGGCCATAGTCACAGCCATAGTCACGGCCATAGTCACGGCCATAGTCACGGCCTTAGTCACAGTCATGGTCACGGCCATGGTCACGGCCATAGTCACGGCCATAGTCCTGGCCATAGTCACGGTCATAGTCACGGTCATAGTCATGGCCATAGTCACGGCCATAGTCACGGTCATAGTCACGACCACAGTCACGACCACAGTCACGACCATAGTCACAACCATAGTCACGACCATAGTCACGACCATAGTCACGACCACAGTCACGACCATAGTCACGACCATAGTCACGACCATAGTCACGACCATAGTCACGACCATAGTCACGACCACAGTCACGGCCATAGTCACGACTGTACTCACGGCCATAGTCACGACCATAGTCACGACCACAGTCACGACCATAGTCACGACCACAGTCACGACTATAGTCACGACCACAGTCACGACCATAGTCACGACCATAGTCACGACCATAGTTACGACCACAGTCACGACCATAGTCACGACCGCAGTCACGGCCATAGTCACGACAATAGTCACGACCATAGAAACGACCATAGTCACGACCATAGTCACGACCATAGTCATGGCCTTAGTCACGGCCATAGAAACGACCACAGTCACGACCATAGTCACGACCACAGTCACGGCCATAGTCACGACCATAGTCACGGCCATAGTCACGGTCATAGTCACGACCATAGTCACGACCATAGTCACGACCATAGTCACGACCACAGTCACGGCCATAGTCACGACCATTGTCACGACCATAGTCATGGCCTTAGTCACGGCCATAGTCACGACCACAGTCACGACCATAGTCACGGCCTTAGTCACGGCCTTAGTCACGACCATAGTCACGACCATAGTCACAGCCTTAGTCACGACCATAGTCACGGCCATAGTCACGACCATAGTCACGACCATAGTCATAGCCATAGTCACAACCATAGTCACGACCATAGTTACGGCCATAGTCACGGCCATAGTCACGATCATAGTCACGGCAATAGTCACGACCATAGTCACGGTCATAGTCACGACCATAGTCACGGTCATAGTCACGGCCATAGTCACGACCATAGTCACGGTCATAGTCACGGTCATAGTCACGACCATAGTCACGTATATAGTCACGGTCATAGTCACGGCAATAGTCACGACCATAGTCACGGCCATAGTCACGGTCATAGTCACGACCATAGTCACGAAGATAGTCTCGGTCATTGTCACGGATATTGTCACGGTCATAGTCACGTCCATAGTCACTACCTTAGTCACGACCATAGTCAAGACCATAGTCACGGCCATAATCACGACCATAGTCACGACCATAGTCACGACCACAGTCACGACCATAGTCACGACCGCAGTCACGGCCATAGTCACGACCATAGTCACGACCATAGAAACGACCATAGTCACGACCATAGTCACGACCGTAGTCATGGCCTTAGTCACGGCCATAGAAACGACCACAGTCACGACCATAGTCACGACCACAGTCACGGCCATAGTCACGACCATAGTCACGGCCATAGTCACGGTCATAGTCACGACCATAGTCACGACCACAGTCACGGCCATAGTCACGACCATTGTCACGACCATAGTCATGGCCTTAGTCACGGCCATAGTCACGACCACAGTCACGACCATAGTCACGGCCTTAGTCACGGCCTTAGTCACGACCATAGTCACGACCATAGTCACAGCCTTAGTCACGACCATAGTCACGACCATAGTCACGACCATAGTCGTAGCCATAGTCACAACCATAGTCACGACCATAGTTACGGCCATAGTCACGGCCATAGTCACGATCATAGTCACGGCAATTGTCACGACCATAGTCACGGTCATAGTCACGACCATAGTCACGGTCATAGTCACGGCCATAGTCACGACCATAGTCACGGTCATAGTCACGGTCATAGTCACGACCATAGTCACGGCTATAGTCACGGTCATAGTCACGGCAATAGTCACGACCATAGTCACGGCCATAGTCACGGTCATAGTCACGACCATAGTCACGACCATAGTCACGGTCATAGTCACGGCCATTGTCACGGTCATAGTCACGTCCATAATCACTACCATAGTCACGACCATAGTCACGACCATAGTCACGGCCATAATCACGACCATAGTCACGACCATAGTCACGACCACAGTCACGACCATAGTCACGACCGCAGTCACGGCCATAGTCACGACCATAGTCACGACCATAGTTACGGCCATAGTCACGGCCATAGTCACGATCATAGTCACGGCAATAGTCACGACCATAGTCACGGTCATAGTCACGACCATAGTCACGGTCATAGTCACGACCATAGTCACGACCATAGTCACGGCCATAATCACGACCATAGTCACGACCATAGTCACGACCACAGTCACGACCATAGTCATGGCCTTAGTCACGGCCATAGAAACGACCACAGTCACGACCATAGTCACGACCACAGTCACGGCCATAGTCACGACCATAGTCACGGCCATAGTCACGGTCATAGTCACGACCACAGTCACGACCATAGTCACGGCCTTAGTCACGGCCTTAGTCACGACCATAGTCACGACCATAGTCACAGCCTTAGTCACGACCATAGTCACGGCCATAGTCACGACCATAGTCACGACCATAGTCATAGCCATAGTCACAACCATAGTCACGACCATAGTTACGGCCATAGTCACGGCCATAGTCACGATCATAGTCACGGCAATAGTCACGACCATAGTCACGGTCACAGTCACGACCATAGTCACGGTCATAGTCACGGCCATAGTCACGACCATAGTCACGGTCATAGTCACGGTCATAGTCACGACCATAGTCACGGCTATAGTCACGGTCATAGTCACGGCAATAGTCACGACCATAGTCACGGCCATAGTCACGGTCATAGTCACGACCATAGTCACGGTCATAGTCACGGCCATTGTCACGGTCATAGTCACGTCCATAGTCACTACATAGTCACGACCATAGTCACGACCATAGTCACGGCCATAATCACGACCATAGTCACGACCATAGTCACGACCACAGTCACGACCATAGTCACGACCGGAGTCACGGCCATAGTCACGACCATAGTCACGACCATAGAAACGACCATAGTCACGACCATAGTCACGACCATAGTCATGGCCTTAGTCACGGCCATAGAAACGACCACAGTCACGACCATAGTCACGACCACAGTCACGGCCATAGTCACGACCATAGTCACGGCCATAGTCACGGTCATAGTCACGACCATAGTCACGACCATAGTCACGACTACAGTCACAGCCATAGTCACGACCATGTCACGACCATAGTCATGGCCTTAGTCACGGCCATAGTCACGACCACAGTCACGACCATAGTCACGACCACAGTCACGGCATAGTCACGACCATAGTCACGACCACAATCACGGCCATAGTCACGACCATAGTCATGGCCTTAGTCCGACCATTGAAACGACCATAGTCACGACCATAGTCACGACACAGTCACGGCCATAGACACGACCATAGTCACGGCCATAGTCACGGCCTTAGTCACGACCATAGTCACGACCATAGTCACGACCACAGTCACGACAATATTCACGACCATAGTCACGGCCATAGTCACGACCACAGTCACGACCACAGTCACAGTCATAGTCACGGTCATAGTCACGGCCATAGTCACAGTCATAGTCACGGTCATAGTCACGACCATAGTCACGGTCATAGTCACGGTCATAGTCACGGCCATAGTCACGGCCATAGTCACGGCCATAGTCACGGTCATAGTCACGACCACAGTCACGGCCACAGTCACGGTCATAGTCACGACCATAGCCACGACCATAGTCACGACCATAGTCACGACCACAGTCACGACCATAGTCACGACCATAGTCACGACCATAGTCACAACCATAGTCACGACCATAGTCACGACCATAGTCACGACCATAGTCACGACCACAGTCACGGCCATAGTCACGACCGTACTCACGGCCATAGTCACGACCATAGTCACGACCACAGTCACGACCATAGTCACGACCACAGTCACGACTATAGTCACGACCACAGTCACGACCATAGTCACGACCATAGTCACGACCACAGTCACGGCCATAGTCACGACCATTGTCACGACCATAGTCATGGCCTTAGTCACGGCCATAGTCACGACCACAGTCACGACCATAGTCACGGCCTTAGTCACGGCCTTAGTCACGACCATAGTCACGACCATAGTCACAGCCTAGTCACGACCATAGTCACGGCCATAGTCACGACCATAGTCACGACCACAGTCACGGCCATAGTCACGACCATTGTCACGACCATAGTCATGGCCTAGTCACGGCCATAGTCACGACCACAGTCACGACCATAGTCACGGCCTTAGTCACGGCCTTAGTCACGACCATAGTCACGACCATAGTCACAGCTTAGTCACGACCATAGTCACGGCCATAGTCACGACCATAGTCACGACCATAGTACAGCCATAGTCACAACCATAGTCACGACCATAGTTACGGCCATAGTCACGGCCATAGTCACGATCATAGTCACGGCAATAGTCACGACCTAGTCACGGTCATAGTCACGACCATAGTCACGGTCATAGTCACGGCCATAGTCACGACCATAGTCACGGTCATAGTCACGGTCATAGTCACGACCATAGTCACGTATATAGTCACGGTCATAGTCACGGCCATAGTCACGACCATAGTCACGGCCATAGTCACGGTCATAGTCACGACCATAGTCACGAAGATAGTCGGTCATTGTCACGGATATTGTCACGGTCATAGTCACGTCCATAGTCACTACCTTAGTCACGACCATAGTCAAGACCATAGTCACGGCCATAATCACGACCATAGTCACGACCATAGTCACGACCACAGTCACGACCATAGTCACGACCGCAGTCACGGCCATAGTCACGACCATAGTCACGACCATAGAAACGACCATAGTCACGACCATAGTCACGACCGTAGTCATGGCCTTAGTCACGGCCATAGAAACGACCACAGTCACGACCATAGTCACGACCACAGTCACGGCCATAGTCACGACCATAGTCACGGCCATAGTCACGGTCATAGTCACGACCATAGTCACGACCACAGTCACGGCCATAGTCACGACCATTGTCACGACCATAGTCATGGCCTTAGTCACGGCCATAGTCACGACCACAGTCACGACCATAGTCACGGCCTTAGTCACGGCCATAGTCACGACCATAGTCACGACCATAGTCACAGCCATAGTCACGACCATAGTCACGACCATAGTCACGACCATAGTCGTAGCCATAGTCACAACCATAGTCACGACCATAGTCACGGCCATAGTCACGGCCATAGTCACGACCATAGTCACGGCCATTGTCACGACCATAGTCACGGTCATAGTCACGACCATAGTCACGGTCATAGTCACGGCCATAGTCACGACCATAGTCACGGCCATAGTCACGGTCATAGTCACGACCATAGTCACGGCCATAGTCACGGTCATAGTCACGGCCATAGTCACGACCATAGTCACGGCCATAGTCACGGTCATAGTCACGACCATAGTCACGACCATAGTCACGGTCATAGTCACGGCCATAGTCACGGTCATAGTCACGACCATAGTCACGACCATAGTCACGACCATAGTCACGACCATAGTCACGGCCATAGTCACGACCATAGTCACGACCATAGTCACGACCACAGTCACGACCATAGTCACGACCGCAGTCACGGCCATAGTCACGACCATAGTCACGACCATAGTCACGGCCATAGTCACGGCCATAGTCACGATCATAGTCACGGCAATAGTCACGACCATAGTCACGGTCATAGTCACGACCATAGTCACGGTCATAGTCACGACCATAGTCACGACCATAGTCACGGCCATAGTCACGACCATAGTCACGACCATAGTCACGACCACAGTCACGACCATAGTCATGGCCTTAGTCACGGCCATAGTCACGACCATAGTCACGACCATAGTCACGACCACAGTCACGGCCATAGTCACGACCATAGTCACGGCCATAGTCACGGTCATAGTCACGACCACAGTCACGACCATAGTCACGGCCATAGTCACGGCCATAGTCACGACCATAGTCACGACCATAGTCACAGCCATAGTCACGACCATAGTCACGGCCATAGTCACGACCATAGTCACGACCATAGTCATAGCCATAGTCACGACCATAGTCACGACCATAGTCACGGCCATAGTCACGGCCATAGTCACGATCATAGTCACGGCCATAGTCACGACCATAGTCACGGTCATAGTCACGACCATAGTCACGGTCATAGTCACGGCCATAGTCACGACCATAGTCACGGTCATAGTCACGGTCATAGTCACGACCATAGTCACGGCCATAGTCACGGTCATAGTCACGGCCATAGTCACGACCATAGTCACGGCCATAGTCACGGTCATAGTCACGACCATAGTCACGACCATAGTCACGGCCATAGTCACGGTCATAGTCACGACCATAGTCACGACCATAGTCACGACCATAGTCACGACCATAGTCACGGCCATAGTCACGACCATAGTCACGACCATAGTCACGACCACAGTCACGACCATAGTCACGACCATAGTCACGGCCATAGTCACGACCATAGTCACGACCATAGTCACGACCATAGTCACGACCATAGTCACGACCATAGTCACGGCCTTAGTCACGGCCATAGTCACGACCATAGTCACGACCATAGTCACGACCACAGTCACGGCCATAGTCACGACCATAGTCACGGCCATAGTCACGGTCATAGTCACGACCATAGTCACGACCATAGTCACGACCACAGTCACACAGCCATAGTCACGACCATTGTCACGACCATAGTCATGGCCTTAGTCACGGCCATAGTCACGACCACAGTCACGACCATAGTCACGACCACAGTCACGGCCATAGTCACGACCATAGTCACGACCACAATCACGGCCATAGTCACGACCATAGTCATGGCCTTAGTCCGACCATAGAAACGACCATAGTCACGACCATAGTCACGACCACAGTCACGGCCATAGACACGACCATAGTCACGGCCATAGTCACGGCCTTAGTCACGACCATAGTCACGACCATAGTCACGACCACAGTCACGACCATAGTCACGACCATAGTCACGGCCATAGTCACGACCACAGTCACGACCACAGTCACAGTCATAGTCACGGTCATAGTCACGGCCATAGTCACAGTCATAGTCACGGTCATAGTCACGACCATAGTCACGGTCATAGTCACGGTCATAGTCACGGCCATAGTCACGGCCATAGTCACGGCCATAGTCACGGTCATAGTCACGACCATAGTCACGGCCACAGTCACGGCCATAGTCACGGTCATAGTCACGACCATAGTCACGACCATAGTCACGACCATAGTCACGACCACAGTCACGACCATAGTCACGACCATAGTCACGACCATAGTCACAACCATAGTCACGACCATAGTCACGACCATAGTCACGACCATAGTCACGACCACAGTCACGGCCATAGTCACGACCGTAGTCACGGCCATAGTCACGACCATAGTCACGACCACAGTCACGACCATAGTCACGACCACAGTCACGACTATAGTCACGACCACAGTCACGACCATAGTCACGACCATAGTCACGACCATAGTCACGACCACAGTCACGACCATAGTCACGACCGCAGTCACGGCCATAGTCACGACCATAGTCACGACCATAGAAACGACCATAGTCACGACCATAGTCACGACCATAGTCATGGCCTTAGTCACGGCCATAGAAACGACCACAGTCACGACCATAGTCACGACCACAGTCACGGCCATAGTCACGACCATAGTCACGGCCATAGTCACGGTCATAGTCACGACCATAGTCACGACCATAGTCACGACCACAGTCACGGCCATAGTCACGACCATTGTCACGACCATAGTCATGGCCTTAGTCACGGCCATAGTCACGACCACAGTCACGACCATAGTCACGACCACAGTCACGGCCATAGTCACGACCATAGTCACGACCACAATCACGGCCATAGTCACGACCATAGTCACGACCATAGTCATGGCCTTAGTCCGACCATAGAAACGACCATAGTCACGACCATAGTCACGACCACAGTCACGGCCATAGACACGACCATAGTCACGGCCATAGTCACGGCCTTAGTCACGACCATAGTCACGACCATAGTCACGACCACAGTCACGACCATAGTCACGACCATAGTCACGGCCATAGTCACGACCACAGTCACGACCACAGTCACAGTCATAGTCACGGTCATAGTCACGGCCATAGTCACAGTCATAGTCACGGTCATAGTCACGGCCATAGTCACGACCATAGTCACGGTCACAGTCACGGTCATAGTCACGGCCATAGTCACGACCATAGTCACGGCCATAGTCACGGTCATAGTCACGACCACAGTCACGGCCACAGTCACGGTCATAGTCACGACCATAGCCACGACCATAGTCACGACCATAGTCACGACCACAGTCACGACCATAGTCACGACCATAGTCACGACCATAGTCACAACCATAGTCACGACCATAGTCACGACCATAGTCACGACCATAGTCACGACCACAATCACGACCGTACTCACGGCCATAGTCACGACCATAGTCACGACCACAGTCACGACCATAGTCACGACCACAGTCACGACCATAGTCACGACCATAGTCACGACCATAGTCACGACCACAGTCACGACCATAGTCATGGCCTTAGTCACGACCATAGAAACGACCACAGTCACGACCATAGTCACGACCACAGTCACGACCATAGTCACGACCGCAGTCACGGCCATAGTCACGACCATAGTCACGACCATAGAAACGACCATAGTCACGATCATAGTCACGACCATAGTCATGGCCTTAGTCACGGCCATAGAAACGACCACAGTCACGACCATAGTCACGACCACAGTCACGGCCATAGTCACGACCACAGTCACGGCCATAGTCACGACCATTGTCACGACCATAGTCATAGCCTTAGTCACGGCCATAGTCACGACCACAGTCACGACCATAGTCACGACCACAGTCACGGCCATAGTCACGACCATAGTCACGACCACAATCACGGCCATAGTCACGACCATAGTCATGGCCTTAGTCCGACCATAGAAACGACCATAGTCACGGCCATAGTCACGACCACAGTCACGAACAGTCACGACCACAGTCACGGCCATAGTCACGGCCATAGTCACGGTCATAGTCACGACCATAGTCACGACCATTGTCACGACCATAGTCACGGCCTTAGTCATGGCCATAGTCACGACCGCAGTCACGACCATAGTCACGACCACAGTCACGGCCATAGTCACGACCATAGTCACGACCACAATCACGGCCATAGTCACGACCATAGTCATGGCCTTAGTCCGACCATAGAAACGACCATAGTCACAACCATAGTCACGACCACAGTCACGGCCATAGACACTGTGGTAAAAACTCCAGGCAGTATTTCTTCTTTTAATTGACTTCAGTAAATTAAAGTTTATCTTATTTTTTCTTAGTAGGTAAGAAATGAGTGGACTGTATGTACTTGTTAAAACTGCCTGAAATTAATCTCACACAAATTGGGGGGGACAATTTGTAGCTTAAACCACTTTGTAATGGCTCCTTCTTAAACTGCAAATTGTTTACCTAAGTTTAATTATATTATTTTATCATACCACATATGGTGGTCTAATCTACTATTATTTCAATAATATTACTAGTTATGAATACTACTACTACAATAACTAGAATGGCCTTATCTGAGCCTGTAGTAAGGGCCCACTAAGGCTGTGTCATGGTAGCATCTATGTGGGTGTGGCCCTGTGCCTCATGGTGCCAATGGCGGCTGTGGAGGCCTTCAAGGCTGGCAACAGCTAGGTACATGTACTAGTTCTACTGCTCAGCTACTTGCTGTT
>WNGS01007661.1:0-13241 GCA_020271785.1 Procambarus virginalis
CTGAGGCAGTACCTGAGGCAGTACCTCTGGCTGTACCTGAGGCAGTACCTCTGGCAGTACCTGAGGCAGTACCTCTGGCAGTACCTGAGGCAGTACCTCTGGCAGTACCTGAGGCAGTACCTCTGGCAGTACCTCTGGCAGTACCTGAGGCAGTACCTGAGGCAGTACCTCTGGCTGTACCTCTGGCAGTACCTGAGGCAGTACCTCTGGCTGTACCTGAGGCAGTACCTCTGGCAGTACCTCTGGCAGTACCTCTGGCAGTACCTCTGGCAGTACCTCTGGCAGTACCTCTGGCAGTACCTGAGGCAGTACCTCTGGCAGTACCTCTGGCAGTACCTCTGGCAGTACCTCTGGCAGTACCTCTGGCAGTACCTCTGGCAGTACCTGAGGCAGTACCTCTGGCTGTACCTCTGGCAGTACCTGAGGCAGTACCTCTGGCTGTACCTGAGGCAGTACCTCTGGCAGTACCTCTGGCAGTACCTGAGGCAGTACCTCTGGCAGTACCTCTGGCAGTACCTGAGGCAGTACCTCTGGCAGTACCTCTGGCAGTACCTGAGGCAGTACCTCTGGCAGTACCTCTGGCAGTACCTGAGGCAGTACCTGAGGCAGTACCTCTGGCTGTACCTGAGGCAGTACCTCTGGCAGTACCTGAGGCAGTACCTCTGGCAGTACCTGAGGCAGTACCTCTGGCAGTACCTCTGGCAGTACCTGAGGCAGTACCTGAGGCAGTACCTCTGGCTGTACCTGAGGCAGTACCTCTGGCAGTACCTGAGGCAGTACCTCTGGCAGTACCTCTGGCAGTACCTCTGGCAGTACCTCTGGCTGTACCTCTGGCAGTACCTCTGGCAGTACCTCTGGCAGTACCTCTGGCAGTACCTCTGGCTGTACCTCTGGCAGTACCTCTGGCAGTACCTCTGGCAGTACCTCTGGCAGTACCTGAGGCAGTACCTCTGGCAGTACCTGAGGCAGTACCTCTGGCAGTACCTGAGGCAGTACCTGAGGCAGTACCTCTGGCAGTACCTGAGGCAGTACCTCTGGCAGTACCTGAGGCAGTACCTCTGGCAGTACCTCTGGCAGTACCTCTGGCAGTACCTCTGGCAGTACCTGAGGCAGTACCTCTGGCAGTACCTGAGGCAGTACCTCTGGCAGTACCTCTGGCAGTACCTGAGGCAGTACCTCTGGCAGTACCTGAGGCAGTACCTCTGGCAGTACCTGAGGCAGTACCTCTGGCAGTACCTGAGGCAGTACCTCTGGCAGTACCTGAGGCAGTACCTCTGGCAGTACCTGAGGCAGTACCTCTGGCAGTACCTCTGGCAGTACCTGAGGCAGTACCTCTGGCAGTACCTGAGGCAGTACCTCTGGCAGTACCTCTGGCAGTACCTCTGGCAGTACCTCTGGCAGTACCTCTGGCAGTACCTGAGGCAGTACCTGAGGCAGTACCTCTGGCAGTACCTGAGGCAGTACCTCTGGCAGTACCTGAGGCAGTACCTGAGGCAGTACCTCTGGCAGTACCTCTGGCAGTACCTCTGGCAGTACCTGAGGCAGTACCTGAGGCAGTACCTCTGGCAGTACCTCTGGCAGTACCTCTGGCAGTACCTCTGGCAGTACCTGAGGCAGTACCTCTGGCAGTACCTGAGGCAGTACCTCTGGCAGTACCTGAGGCAGTACCTCTGGCAGTACCTGAGGCAGTACCTCTGGCAGTACCTGAGGCAGTACCTCTGGCAGTACCTGAGGCAGTACCTCTGGCAGTACCTCTGGCAGTACCTGAGGCAGTACCTGAGGCAGTACCTGAGGCAGTACCTCTGGCAGTACCTCTGGCAGTACCTGAGGCAGTACCTCTGGCAGTACCTGTAGAGGCAGTACCTCTGGCAGTACCTCTGGCAGTACCTGTAGAGGCAGTACCTCTGGCAGTACCTCTGGCAGTACCTGTAGAGGCAGTACCTCTGGCAGTACCTGTAGAGGCAGTACCTCTGGCAGTACCTCTGGCAGTACCTCTGGCAGTACCTGAGGCAGTACCTGAGGCAGTACCTCTGGCTGTACCTCTGGCAGTACCTCTGGCAGTACCTCTGGCAGTACCTGAGGCAGTACCTGAGGCAGTACCTCTGGCTGTACCTGGCAGTACCTCTGGCAGTACCTCTGGCAGTACCTGAGGCAGTACCTCTGGCTGTACCTCTGGCAGTACCTCTGGCTGTACCTCTGGCAGTACCTCTGGCAGTACCTGAGGCAGTACCTCTGGCAGTACCTGAGGCAGTACCTCTGGCAGTACCTGAGGCAGTACCTCTGGCAGTACCTGAGGCAGTACCTCTGGCAGTACCTGAGGCAGTACCTCTGGCTGTACCTCTGGCAGTACCTCTGGCAGTACCTGAGGCAGTACCTCTGGCAGTACCTCTGGCAGTACCTCTGGCAGTACCTCTGGCAGTACCTCTAACAGTACCTGAGGCAGTACCTCTGGCTGTACCTCTGGCAGTACCTGAGGCAGTACCTCTGGCAGTACCTGAGGCAGTACCTCTGGCAGTACCTCTGGCAGTACCTCTGGCAGTACCTGAGGCAGTACCTCTGGCAGTACCTGAGGCAGTACCTCTGGCAGTACCTGAGGCAGTACCTCTGGCAGTACCTGAGGCAGTACCTCTGCTGTACCTCTGGCAGTACCTCTGGCAGTACCTGAGGCAGTACCTCTGGCAGTACCTGTAGAGGCAGTACCTCTGGCAGTACCTCTGGCAGTACCTCTGGCAGTACCTGAGGCAGTACCTCTGGCAGTACCTGAGGCAGTACCTCTGGCTGTACCTCTGGCAGTACCTGAGGCAGTACCTCTGGCAGTACCTGAGGCAGTACCTCTGGCAGTACCTGTAGAGGCAGTACCTCTGGCAGTACCTGAGGCAGTACCTCTGGCAGTACCTGTAGAGGCAGTACCTCTGGCAGTACTCTGGCAGTACCTGTAGAGGCAGCACCTGTAGAGGCAGCACTTACTGAGGTGGAGGTGGCCAGGTGTACCTATAGAGGCAGTACCTATAGAGGCAGTACCTGTAGAGGCAGTAGCTGTAGAGGCAGCACTTACTGAGGTGGAGGTGGCCAGGTGTGCCTGTAGAGGCAGTAGCTGTAGAGGCAGCACTTACTGAGGTGGAGGTGGCAGGTGTGCCTGAGTCACCAGTAGTGAACACAAACTTCACAATGTAAACATGTCAAAGAACTGACAAAACTCTTATCAATAGCGGTCAAAAAATGGCCAAATATCTAATCCTGTTTGTGATGGCCTCCAATCCCTGCTAGGGATGTGATGGGCTCCAATCCCTGCTAGGGATGTGATGGCCTCCAATCCCTGCTAGGGATGTGATGGCCTCCAATCCCTGCTAGGGATGTGATGGCCTCCAATCCCTGCTAGGGATGTGATGGGCTCCAATCCCTGCTAGGGTTGTGATGGGCTCCAATCCCGCTAGGGTTGTGATGGCCTCCAATCCCTGGTAGGGATGTGATGGCCTCCAATCCCTGCTAGGGATGTGATGGCCTCCAATCCCTGCTAGGGATGTGATGGGCTCCAATCCCTGCTAGGGATGTGATGGCCTCCAATCCCTGCTAGGGATGTGATGGCCCCAATCCCAGCCATGTATATAACACCCTAATATACATATATCTATATATATACACACACAAAGACCTGGGTAAATACAGGCTGGGTACCAGGGCTGTTGATCAATGGAACACATTACCGGCAACACAATAGATCCCTTGAGTGTTTCAGAGCTTAAACACACATATATGTGCCTAGATACATATATAGCAGCGGCCATATATATGTTCCCATATATATATACCATCAGCAGGTGCCTTTACCCCTCATGTTCTTAAGAGAGCCTGGCCCCAGGAGCTAGAACTCAGCCCCACCGCCACCACAAGTAAGGAACACCACACAAGAGAGAGAGAGAGTCGACCTAACAGCTTTCCTCTGAAAGAATACCTTCGTGTAGTGTACCTTCATGGGAGGGCCCAGGATGACAGGCCACCATGGGAGGGCCCAGGATGACAGGCCACCATGGGAGGGCCCAGGATGACAGGCCACCATGGGAGGGCCCAGGATGACAGGCCACCATGGGAGGGCCCAGGATGACAGGCCACCATGGGAGGGCCCAGGATGACAGGCCACCATGGGAGGGCCCAGGATGACAGGCCACCATGGGAGGGCCCAGGATGACAGGCCACCATGGGAGGGCCCAGGATGACAGGCCACCATGGGAGGGCCCAGGATGACAGGCCACCATGGGAGGGCCCAGGATGACAGGCCACCATGGGAGGGCCCAGGATGACAGGCCACCATGGGAGGGCCCAGGATGACAGGCCACCATGGGAGGGCCCAGGATGACAGGCCACCATGGGAGGGCCCAGGATGACAGGCCACCATGGGAGGGCCCAGGATGACAGGCCACCATGGGAGGGCCCAGGATGACAGGCCACCATGGGAGGGCCCAGGATGACAGGCCACCATGGGAGGGCCCAGGATGACAGGCCACCATGGGAGGGCCCAGGATGACAGGCCACCATGGGAGGGCCCAGGATGACAGGCCACCATGGGAGGGCCCAGGATGACAGGCCACCATGGGAGGGCCCAGGATGACAGGCCACCATGGGAGGGCCCAGGATGACAGGCCACCATGGGAGGGCCCAGGATGACAGGCCACCATGGGAGGGCCCAGGATGACAGGCCACCATGGGAGGGCCCAGGATGACAGGCCACCATGGGAGGGCCCAGGATGACAGGCCACCATGGGAGGGCCCAGGATGACAGGCCACCATGGGAGGGCCCAGGATGACAGGCCACCATGGGAGGGCCCAGGATGACAGGCCACCATGGGAGGGCCCAGGATGACAGGCCACCATGGGAGGGCCCAGGATGACAGGCCACCATGGGAGGGCCCAGGATGACAGGCCACCATGGGAGGGCCCAGGATGACAGGCCACCATGGGAGGGCCCAGGATGACAGGCCACCATGGGAGGGCCCAGGATGACAGGCCACCATGGGAGGGCCCAGGATGACAGGCCACCATGGGAGGGCCCAGGATGACAGGCCACCATGGGAGGGCCCAGGATGACAGGCCACCATGGGAGGGCCCAGGATGACAGGCCACCATGGGAGGGCCCAGGATGACAGGCCACCATGGGAGGGCCCAGGATGACAGGCCACCATGGGAGGGCCCAGGATGACAGGCCACCATGGGAGGGCCCAGGATGACAGGCCACCATGGGAGGGCCCAGGATGACAGGCCACCATGGGAGGGCCCAGGATGACAGGCCACCATGGGAGGGCCCAGGATGACAGGCCACCATGGGAGGGCCCAGGATGACAGGCCACCATGGGAGGGCCCAGGATGACAGGCCACCATGGGAGGGCCCAGGATGACAGGCCACCATGGGAGGGCCCAGGATGACAGGCCACCATGGGAGGGCCCAGGATGACAGGCCACCATGGGAGGGCCCAGGATGACAGGCCACCATGGGAGGGCCCAGGATGACAGGCCACCATGGGAGGGCCCAGGATGACAGGCCACCATGGGAGGGCCCAGGATGACAGGCCACCATGGGAGGGCCCAGGATGACAGGCCACCATGGGAGGGCCCAGGATGACAGGCCACCATGGGAGGGCCCAGGATGACAGGCCACCATGGGAGGGCCCAGGATGACAGGCCACCATGGGAGGGCCCAGGATGACAGGCCACCATGGGAGGGCCCAGGATGACAGGCCACCATGGGAGGGCCCAGGATGACAGGCCACCATGGGAGGGCCCAGGATGACAGGCCACCATGGGAGGGCCCAGGATGACAGGCCACCATGGGAGGGCCCAGGATGACAGGCCACCATGGGAGGGCCCAGGATGACAGGCCACCATGGGAGGGCCCAGGATGACAGGCCACCATGGGAGGGCCCAGGATGACAGGCCACCATGGGAGGGCCCAGGATGACAGGCCACCATGGGAGGGCCCAGGATGACAGGCCACCATGGGAGGGCCCAGGATGACAGGCCACCATGGGAGGGCCCAGGATGACAGGCCACCATGGGAGGGCCCAGGATGACAGGCCACCATGGGAGGGCCCAGGATGACAGGCCACCATGGGAGGGCCCAGGATGACAGGCCACCATGGGAGGGCCCAGGATGACAGGCCACCATGGGAGGGCCCAGGATGACAGGCCACCATGGGAGGGCCCAGGATGACAGGCCACCATGGGAGGGCCCAGGATGACAGGCCACCATGGGAGGGCCCAGGATGACAGGCCACCATGGGAGGGCCCAGGATGACAGGCCACCATGGGAGGGCCCAGGATGACAGGCCACCATGGGAGGGCCCAGGATGACAGGCCACCATGGGAGGGCCCAGGATGACAGGCCACCATGGGAGGGCCCAGGATGACAGACCACCATGGGAGGGCCCAGGATGACAGGCCACCATGGGAGGGCCCAGGATGACAGGCCACCATGGGAGGGCCCAGGATGACAGGCCACCATGGGAGGGCCAGGATGACAGGCCACCATGGGAGGGCCCAGGATGACAGGCCACCATGGGAGGGCCCAGGATGACAGGCCACCATGGGAGGATCTAGGATGACAGGCCACCATGGGAGGACCCAGGATGCAGGCCACCATGGGAGGGCCCAGGATGACAGGCCACCATGGGAGGACCAGGATGACAGGCCACCATGGGAGGGCCCAGGATGACAGGCCACCATGGGAGGACCAGGAAAACAGGCCACCATGGGAGGGCCCAGGATGACAGGCCACCATGGGAGGGCCCAGGATGACAGGCCACCATGGGAGGGCCCAGGATGACAGGCCACCATGGGAGGGCCTAGGATGACAGACCACCATGGGAGAGCCCAGGATGACAGGCCACCATGGGAGGGCCCAGGATGACAGGCCACCATGGGAGGGCCCAGGATGACAGGCCACCATGGGAGGGCCCAGGATGACAGGCCACCATGGGAGGGCCCAGGATGACAGGCCACCATGGGAGGGCCCAGGATGACAGGCCACCATGGGAGGGCCCAGGATGACAGGCCACCATGGGAGGGCCCAGGATGACAGGCCACCATGGGAGGGCCCAGGATGACAGGCCACCATGGGAGGGCCCAGGATGACAGGCCACCATGGGAGGACCTAGGATAACAGGCCACCATGGGAGGACCTAGGATAGCAGGCCACCATGGGAGGGCCCAGGATGACAGGCCACCATGGGAGGGCTCAGGATGACAGGCCACCATGGGAGGACCTAGGATAACAGGCCACCATGGGAGGGCCCAGGATAACAGGCCACCATGGGAGGACCTAGGATACAGGCCACCATGGGAGGGCCCAGGATGACAGGCCACCATGGGAGGGCCTAGGATAACAGGCCACCATGGGAGGACCTAGGATAGCAGGCCACCATGGGAGGGCCCAGGATGACAGGCCACCATGGGAGGGCCTAGGATAACAGGCCACCATGGGAGGCCCAGGATGACAGGCCACCATGGGAGGGTCCAGGATGACAGGCCACCATGGGAGGGCCAAGGATGACAGGCCACCATGGGAGGACCAGGATAACAGGCCACCATGGGAGGGCCCAGGATGACAGGCCACCATGGGAGGGCCCAGGATGACAGGCCACCATGGGAGGGCCCAGGATGACAGACCACCATGGGAGGGCCCAGGAACAGGCCACCATGGGAGGGCCCAGGATGACTGGCCACCATGGGAGGGCCCAGGATGACAGGCCACCATAGGAGGGCCCAGGATGACAGGCTACCATGGGAGGGCCCAGGATGACAGACCACTATGGGAGGGCCCAGGATGACAGACCACCATGGGAGGGCCCAGGATGACAGACCACCATGGGAGGGCCCAGGATGACAGACCACCATGGGAGGGCCCAGGATGACAGGCCACCATGGGAGGACCTAGGATAACAGGCCACCATGGGAGGGCCCAGGATGACAGGCCACCATGGGAGGGCCTAGGATGACAGGCCACCATGGGAGGGCCCAGGATGACAGGCCACCATGGGAGGGCCCAGGATGACAGGCCACCATGGGAGGGCCCAGGATGACAGGCCACCATGGGAGGGCCCAGGATGACAGACCACCATGGGAGGGCCCAGGATGACAGGCCACCATGGGAGGGCCCAGGATGACAGGCCACCATGGGAGGCCCAGGATGACAGGCCACCATGGGAGGGCCCAGGATGACAGGCCACCATGGGAAGGCCTAGGATGACAGGCCACCATGGGAGGGCCCAGGATGACAGACCACCATGGGAGGGCCCAGGATAACAGGCCACCATGGGAGGGCCCAGGATGACAGACCACCATGGGAGGGGCCAGGATGACAGGCCACCATGGGAGGGCCCAGGATGACAGGCCACCATGGGAGGGCCCAGGATGACAGGCCACCATGGGAGGGCCCAGGATGACAGGCCACCATGGGAGGGCCCAGGATGACAGACCACCATGGGAGGGCCCAGGATGACAGGCCACCATGGGAGGGCCCAGGATGACAGGCCACCATGGGAGGGCCCAGGATGACAGGCCACCATGGGAGAGCCCAGGATGACTGACAGGCCACCATGGGAGGGCCCAGGATGACAGGCCACCATGGGAGGGCCCAGGATGACAGACCACCATGGGAGGGCCCAGGATGACAGACCACCATGGGAGGGCCCAGGATGACAGGCCACCATGGGAGGGCCCAGGATGACAGGCCACCATGGGAGGGCCCAGGATGACAGGCCACCATGGGAGGGCCCAGGATGACAGACCACCATGGGAGGGCCCAGAATGACAGACCACCATGGGAGGGCCCAGGATGACAGGCCACCATGGAGGGCCCAGGATAACAGACCAATATGGGAGGGCCCAGGATGACTGACAGGCCACCATGGGAGGGCCCAGGATAACAGATCAATATGGGAGGGCCCAGGATGACTGACAGGCCACCATGGGAGGGGCCCAGGATGACAGGCCACCATGGGAGGGTCCAGGATGACAGGCCACCATGGGAGGGCCCAGGATAACAGGCCACCATGGGAGGGCCCAGGATAACAGGCCACCATGGGAGGGTCCATGATGACAGGCCACCATGGGAGGGCCCATGATGACAGGCCACCATGGGAGGGCCCAGGATAACAGGCCACCATGGTAGGGCCCAGGATAACAGCCACCATGGGAGGGCCCAGGATAACAGGCCACCATGGGAGGGCCCAGGATAACAGGCCACCATGGGAGGGTCCAGGATGACAGGCCACCATGGGAGGGTCCAGGATGACAGACCACCATGGGAGGGGCCCAGGATAACAGGCCACCATGGGAGGGGCCCAGGATAACAGGCCACCATGGGAGGGGCCCAGGATAACAGACCACCATGGGAGGGCCCAGGATAACAGACCACCATGGGAGGGCCCAGGATAACAGACCACCATGGGAGGGCCCAGGATAACAGACCACCATGGGAGGGTTCAGGATAACAGACCACCATGGGAGGGCCCAGGATAACAGACCACCATGGGAGGGCCCAGGATAACAGACCACCATGGGAGGGCCCAGGATAACAGACCAATATGGGAGAGCCCAGGATGACTGACAGGCCACCATGGGAGGGCCCAGGATGACAGGCCACCATGGGAGGGTCCAGGATGACAGACCACCATGGGAGGGGCCCAGGATAACAGACCACCATGGGAGGGCCCAGGATAACAGACCACCATGGGAGGGCCCAGGATAACAGACCACCATGGGAGGGCCCAGGATAACAGACCACCATGGGAGGGCCCAGGATAACAGACCAACATGGGAGGGCCCAGGATAACAGACCACCATGGGAGGGCCCAGGATAACAGACCACCATGGGAGGGCCCAGGATAACAGACCACCATGGGAGGGCCCAGGATAACAGACCACCATGGGAGGGCCCAGGATAACAGACCACCATGGGAGGGCCCAGGGTAACAGACCACCATGGGAGGGCCCAGGATGACAGGCCACCATGGGAGGGGGCCCAGGATAACAGGCCACCATGGGAGGGCCCAGGATAACAGGCCACCATGGGAGGGCCCAGGATAACAGACCACCATGGGAGGGCCCAGGATAACAGACCACCATGGGAGGGCCCAGGATAACAGACCACCATGGGAGGGCCCAGGATAACAGACCACCATGGGAGACNGAACACGTGTTCTTGAAGGCGCAGTCACTCGCATGTTTGGTGCCTGTTTACTGCTGGTGAACAGGGATTCAGGGTGAAACTCGGCCCCATTTGTTTCCGTTATCGCCGGGAAATCGATTCCCGGACCCTAGGACTACGAATCCCGAGCGCTGTCTACTCAGCCATCAGGCCCCCGGGATATATATGTGTGGGGGGGGGGGCACGCTAGATATCCTGAGCGAGTTCCATCTGTGCCAGGCAACCTACTACAAAGGATAGCATATTGCTATCTATATATCCTAGATCATGCTGGTTACTAAGATATCCAGGTCTTACGATGGACTACTAAACCCCCCCTCCCCCCCGTCCCTAATCATTATCCTGACTCGTTATCCTGCCCCCTTATCCTGCCCCCTTATCCTGACCCCTTATCCTGCCCCCTTATCCTGACCCTTATCCTGACCCCTTATCCTGACCACTTATCCTGACCCCTTATCCTGACCCCCTTATCCTGACCCCTTATCCTGACCACTTATCCTGACCCGTTATCCTGACCCTTATCCTGACCACTTATCCTGACCCCTTATCCTGACCCGTTATCCTGACACTTATCCTGACCACTTATCCTGACCCCTTATCCTGACCCGTTATCCTGACCACTTATCCTGACCACTTATCCTGACCCCTATCCTGACCCGTTATCCTGACCACTTATCCTGACCCCTTATCCTGACCCCTTATCCTGACCCCTTATCCTGACCCGTTATCCTGACCACTTATCCTGACCTCTTATCCTGACCCTTATCTTGACCTCTTATCCTGACCCCTTATCCTGACCCCTTATCCTGACCCCTTATCCTGACCCGTTATCCTGACCACTTATCCTGACCCCTTATCCTGACCCCTTATCCTGACTCTTATCCTGACCCTTATCCTGACCTCTTATCCTGACCCCTTATCCTGACCCCTTATCCTGACCCCTTATCCTGACCCCTTATCCTGACCCCTTATCCTGACCACCTTATCCTGCCCCCTTATCCTGACCCTTATCCTGACCCCTTATCCTGACCCCTTATTCTGACCCCTTATCCTGACCCCTTATCCTGACCCATTATCCTGACCCCTTATCCTGACCCCTTATCCTGACCTCTTATCCTGACCCCTTATCCTGACCCCTTATCCTGCCCCCTTATCCTGACCCCTTATCCTGACCCCTTATCCTGACCACTTATCCTGACCCCTTATCCTGACCCTTATCCTGACCCCTTATCCTGACCCCTTATCCTGACCCCTTATCCTGCCCGCCTTATCCTGACCTTCCCAGTGATATATAGCCGTGGTGGCTTGGCGCTTTCCCCTTGATAATTCCCATCACACTTCTCCAAAAATATGAACTTTGAGACAACTTAAGAATGAGACATATGTGGCAGGTCTACTGTCCAAGATAACACACTGTCCAAGATAACATGCTGACCAAGATAACATGCTGACCAAGATAACATACTAAGATAACACACTAAGATAAAATACTGACCAAGATACCATACTGACCAAGATAACATAGTGGCTAAGATGACATACTGGCCAAGATAACATACTGGCCATGATAACATACTGGCCAAGATAACATACTGGCCAAGATAACATACTGTCCAAGATAACATACTGTCCAAGATAACATACTGTCCAAGATAACATACTGTCCAGATAACATACTGCCTAAGATAACATACTGTCCAAGATAACATACTGTCCAAGATAACATACTGGCCACCAGTGAGACCCACCAACTGAATATTGGAATTACGAATCTGTGTAGAATGGCGAGTACTTTGCCCATATATGCTTCATATATGCTCCATATATGCTCCAGGTGGCTATATCAGATGATATATATATATATATATATATATATATATATATATATATATATAATATATATATATAGCAGATATCTATAAATGCCATTGTATGATATCTGTTTATCTCACACTCTGGCATACCTATGGCAGTACCTCTGGCAGTACCTCTGGCAGTACCTGTAGAGCAGTACCTGTAGAGGCAGTACCTGTAGAGGCAGTACCTCTGGCAGTACTGTAGAGGCAGTACCTGTAGAGCAGTACCTCTGGCAGTACCTCTGGCAGTACCTCTGGCAGTACCTGTAGAGGCAGTACCTCTGGCAGTACCTGTAGAGGCAGTACCTCTGGCAGTACCTGTAGAGGCAGTACCTGTAGAGGCAGTACCTCTGGCAGTACCTGTAGAGGCAGTACCTCTGGCAGTACCTGTAGAGGCAGTACCTCTGGCAGTACCTGTAGAGGCAGTACCTGTAGAGGCAGTACCTCTGGCAGTACCTCTGGCAGTACCTCTGGCAGTACCTGTAGAGGCAGTACCTGTAGAGCAGTACCTCTGGCAGTACCTCTGGCAGTACCTGTAGAGGCAGTACCTCTGGCAGTACCTGTAGAGGCAGTACCTCTGGCAGTACCTGTAGAGGCAGTACCTCTGGCAGTACCTGTAGAGGCAGTACCTCTGGCAGTACCTGTAGAGGCAGTACCTCTGGCAGTACCTGTAGAGGCAGTACCTCTGGCAGTACCTGTAGAGGCAGTACCTCTGGCAGTACCTGTAGAGGCAGTACCTCTGGCAGTACCTGTAGAGGCAGTACCTCTGGCAGTACCTGTAGAGGCAGTACCTCTGCAGTACCTCTGGCAGTACCTGTAGAGGCAGTACCTCTGCAGTACCTGTAGAGGCATACCTCTGGCAGTACCTGTAGAGGCAGTACCTCTGGCAGCACCTGTAGAGGCAGTACCTGTAGAGGCAGTACCTCTGGCAGTACCTGTAGAGGCAGTACCTGTAGAGGCAGTACCTCTGGCAGTACCTCTGGCAGTACCTGTAGAGGCAGTACCTCTGGCAGTACCTGTAGAGGCAGTACCTCTGGCAGTACCTGTAGAGGCAGTACCTCTGGCAGCACCTGTAGAGGCAGTACCTGTAGAGGCAGTAGCTGTAGAGGCAGTACCTCTGGCAGTACCTGTAGAGGCAGTACCCCGGCTGCAGCACCTGTAGAGGCAGTACCTGTAGAGGCAGTACC
>WNGS01007661.1:14241-30111 GCA_020271785.1 Procambarus virginalis
TAGATAGCAATATGCTATCCTTTGTAGTAGGTTGCCTGGCACAGATGGAACTCGCTCAGGATATCTAGGGTGCCCCCCCCCCCACACATATCCCGGGGGCCTGATGGCTGAGTAGACAGCGCTCGGGATTCGTAGTCCTAGGGTCTGGGAATCGATTTCCCGGCGATAACGGAAACAAATGGGGCCGAGTTTCACCCTGAATCCCTGTTCACCCAGCAGTAAACAGGCACCAAACATGCGAGTGACTGCGCCTTCAAGAACACGTGTTCTCCAAGAAAGAACAGTGTTCTCCCCTGAACAACTCCACAAGGGTCGTGAGGAGGGTTCGAACGTGCGTCCGAGAGGTAGCCGTCGTCTCCTAGCGGGCAGTGTATGCCCAGATAACTTAAGGGACGCAGAGGGGCAACAGTGATAAAAATAATCAGCCGTTAACCTCATTGTTTGATAGATAATGTCTGCTGAGAGGCAGCCAGTGCTGCCACTACGTCTGCCCCGCCTCTGTTCTCACTACCATGTTCTTCATGTTCACTACCATGTTCTTCATGTTCACAACCGCTGAACTTATATAACCCTTGCCGAACACGTCCATGGATAACTAACTCCAGAAATAATAAAGGCTTCCACCGCCTCTGGAGGAGAGACCTGGAGAGTAAACCTCGTAGATGAAGCGTGGAGAAATTTCCCTTCCGTTCACTGTCTAAAAGATGCTGGTATACCGCCCAGTGGGCCAGCCAGAGGCTTAGGGCCCCGCCCAGTGGGCCAGCCAGAGGCTTAGGGCCCCGCCCAGTGGGCCAGCCAGAGGCTTAGGGCCCCGCCCAGTGGACCAGCCAGAGGCTTAGGGCCCGCCCAGTGGACCAGCCAGAGGCTTAGGGCCCGCCCAGTGGGCCAGCCAGAGGCTTAGGGCCCGCCCAGTGGGCCAGCCAGAGACTTAGGGCCCGCCCAGTGGGCCAGCCAGAGGCTTAGGGCCCGCCCAGTGGGCCAGCCAGAGGCTTAGGGCCCCGCCCAGTGGACCAGCCAGAGGCTTAGGGCCCGCCCAGTGGGCCAGCCAGAGGCTTAGGGCCCGCCCAGTGGGCCAGCCAGAGGCTTAGGGCCCCGCCCAGTGGACCAGCCAGAGGCTTAGGGCCCGCCCAGTGGGCCAGCCAGAGGCTTAAGGCCCCGCCCAGTGGACCAGCCAGAGGCTTAGGGCCCCGCCCAGTGGGCCAGCCAGAGGCTTAGGGCCCGCCCAGTGGGCCAGCCAGAGGCTTAGGACCCCGCCCAGTGGACCAGCCAGAGGCTTAGGGCCCGCCCAGTGTGCCAGCCAGAGGCTTAGGGCCCGCCCAGTGGGCCAGCCAGAGGCTTAGGTCCCGCCCAGTGGGCCAGCCAGAGACTTAGGGCCCGCCCAGTGGGCCAGCCAGAGGCTTAGGGCCCGCCCAGTGGGCCAGCCAGAGACTTAGGGCCCGCCCAGTTGGCCAGCCAGAGGCTTAGGGCCCGCCCAGTGTGCCAGCCAGAGGCTTAGGGCCCGCCCAGTGGGCCAGCCAGAGGCTTAGGGCCCGCCCAGTGGGCCAGCCAGAGACTTAGGGCCCGCCCAGTGTGCCAGCCAGAGGCTTAGGGCCCGCCCAGTGGACCAGCCAGAGACTTAGGGCCCGCCCAGTGTGCCAGCCAGAGACTTAGGGCCCGCCCAGTGGGCCAGCCAGAGGCTTAGGGCCCGCCCAGTGGGCCAGCCAGAGACTTAGGGCCCGCCCAGTGGGCCAGCCAGAGGCTTAGGGCCCGCCCAGTGGGCCAGCCAGAGACTTAGGGCCCGCCCAGTGGGCCAGCCAGAGACTTAGGGCCCGCCCAGTGGGCCAGCCAGAGACTTAGGGCCCGCCCAGTGGGCCAGCCAGAGGCTTAGGGCCCGCCCAGTGGGCCAGCCAGAGGCTTAGGGCCCGCCCAGTGTGCCAGCCAGAGACTTAGGGCCCGCCCAGTGGGCCAGCCAGAGGCTTAGGGCCCGCCCAGTGGGCCAGCCAGAGACTTAGGGCCCGCCCAGTGGGCCAGCCAGAGGCTTAGGGCCCGCCCAGTGGGCCAGCCAGAGACTTAGGGCCCGCCCAGTGGGCCAGCCAGAGGCTTAGGGCCCGCCCAGTGGGCCAGCCAGAGGCTTAGGGCCCCGCCCAGTGGACCAGCCAGAGGCTTAGGGCCCGCCCAGTGTGCCAGCCAGAGACTTAGGGCCCGCCCAGTGGGCCAGCCAGAGGCTTAGGGCCCGCCCAGTGGACCAGCCAGAGGCTTAGGGCCCGCCCAGTGGACCAGCCAGAGGCTTAGGGCCCGCCCAGTGTGCCAGCCAGAGACTTAGGGCCCGCCCAGTGGGCTGCCAAGATGGTGTCCTCAGTTCAGGGTCTTATCTCTGTGGGTCCGTTGTTGAAGCAGCTATATAGAGTTACTGGGGTAGACAACCTCCAGTAAACCATTGGAAGCAGACACTCAGTTATCACTGAACGGTCCTGGCCTGGACGGTAGAGCGACGGCCAGGTCCACCGTCATGCAGAGATGCTCTAGAGAGTACAGATTTAGGCTCTTTAGTCGGTCCCAATAGTTTATATGTTTTACTGAGTGGATTCTAGCAGTAAAGGACCTCTGCACGCTCTCCAGGTCAGCAATTTCACCAGCAGTGAAAGGGGCTGTCATTGTGCAGCAGTACTCCACTCTAGAGAGCACAAGCGTTTTGAAAAGTGTCATCATCGGTATAGCATCTCTAGTGTGAAAAGTTCTTGTTATCCAACCTGTCATTTTTCTTGCAGTTGTGACGGCTACTTTATTGTGTTCTTTAAAGGTAAGGTCCTCCGACATGAGTACACCCAGATCCTTTACATTGCCTTTTCGTTCTATGTTATGATTTGCCTGGGTTTACAAAGGGTGGACAAAGACAAACTCTTAACACGGGTGGGACGCGAACTAGGGGCCACAGGTGGAGACTGAGTACCCACATGAGCCACAGAGACGTTAAAAAGACCTTTTTCAGTGTCAGAGTAGTTAACAGGTGGAATGCATTAGGCAGTGATGTGGTGGAGGCTGACTCCATGCACAGTTTCAAGTGTAGATATGATAGAGCCCAATAGGCTCAGGAACCTGTACACCAGTTGATTGACGGTTGAGAGGCGGGACCAAAGAGCCAAAGCTCAACCCCCGCAAGCACAACTAGGTGAGTACACAGTTACGCCACACCGCCGCCAGGGGTCAGGAAGCTCTTTCCTAATACTATCCAGGGGGTCAGCCTCCAGGTGATGGGGTCCAGGGGGTCAGCCTCCAGGTGCTGGGGTCCAGGGGTCAGCCTCCAGGTGATGGGTCCAGGGGGTCAGCCTCCAGGTGATGGGGTCCAGGGGGTCAGCCTCCAGGTGCTGGGGTCCAGGGGTCAGCCTCCAGGTGATGGGGTCCAGGGGGTCAGCCTACAGGTGCTGGGGTCCAGGGGTCAGCCTCCAGGTGATGGGGTCCAGGGGTCAGCCTCCAGGTGCTGGGGTCCAGGGGGTCAGCCTCCAGGTGCTGGGGTCCAGGGGGTCAGCCTTCAGGTGCTGGGGTCCAGGGGGTCAGCCTTCAGGTGCTGGGGTCCAGGGGGTCAGCCTTCAGGTGCTGGGGTCCAGGGGGTCAGCCTTCAGGTGCTGGAGTCCAGGGGTCAGCCTCCAGGTGATGGGGTCCAGGGGTCAGCCTCCAGGTGCTGGGGTCCAGGGGTCAGCCTCCAGGTGATGGGGTCCAGGGGTCAGCCTACAGGTGCTGGGGTCCAGGGGGTCAGCCTTCAGGTGCTGGGGTCCAGGGGGTCAGCCTTCAGGTGCTGGGGTCCAGGGTCAGCCTCCAGGTGCTGGGGTCCAGGGGTCAGCCTACAGGTGCTGGGGTCCAGGGGTCAGCCTACAGGTGCTGGGGTCCAGGGGTCAGCCTTCAGGTGCTGGGGTCCAGGGGGTCAGCCTTCAGGTGCTGGGGTCCAGGGGGTCAGCCTACAGGTGCTGGGGTCCAGGGGTCAGCCTACAGGTGCTGGGGTCCAGGGTCAGCCTTCAGGTGCTGGGGTCCAGGGGGTCAGCCTACAGGTGCTGGGGTCCAGGGGGTCAGCCTTCAGGTGCTGGGGTCCAGGGGGTCAGCCTTCAGGTGCTGGGGTCCAGGGGGTCAGCCTTCAGGTGCTGGGGTCCAGGGGGTCAGCCTTCAGGTGCTGGGGTCCAGGGGGTCAGCCTACAGGTGCTGGGGTCCAGGGTCAGCCTCCAGGTGCTGGGGTCCAAAGGTCAGCCTACAGGTGCTGGGGTCCAGGGGTCAGCCTACAGGTGCTGGGGTCCAGGGGTCAGCCTTCAGGTGCTGGGGTCCAGGGGGTCAGCCTTCAGGTGCTGGGGTCCAGGGGGTCAGCCTACAGGTGCTGGGGTCCAGGGGTCAGCCTACAGGTGCTGGGGTCCAGGGGTCAGCCTTCAGGTGCTGGGGTCCAGGGGGTCAGCCTACAGGTGCTGGGGTCCAGGGGGTCAGCCTTCAGGTGCTGGGGTCCAGGGGGTCAGCCTTCAGGTGCTGGGGTCCAGGGGGTCAGCCTTCAGGTGCTGGGGTCCAGGGGGTCAGCCTTCAGGTGCTGGGGTCCAGGGGGTCAGCCTACAGGTGCTGGGGTCCAGGGGGTCAGCCTTCAGGTGCTGGGGTCCAGGGGGTCAGCCTTCAGGTGCTGGGGTCCAGGGGGTCAGCCTACAGGTGCTGGGGTCCAGGGGTCAGCCTCCAGGTGCTGGGGTCCAGGGGGTCAGCCTACAGGTGCTGGGGTCCAGGAGGTCAGCCTTCAGGTGCTGGGGTCCAGGGGTCAGCCTCCAGGTGCTGGGGTCCAGGGGTCAGCCTACAGGTGCTGGGGTCCAGGGGGTCAGCCTTCAGGTGCTGGGGTCCAGGGGTCAGCCTCCAGGTGCTGGGGTCCAGGGGGTCAGCCTCCAGGTGCTGGGGTCCAGGGGGTCAGCCTTCAGGTGCTGGGGTCCAGGGGGTCAGCCTTCAGGTGCTGGGGTCCAGGGGTCAGCCTTCAGGTGCTGGGGTCCAGGGGGTCAGCCTTCAGGTGCTGGGGTCCAGGGGTCAGCCTCCAGGTGCTGGGGTCCAGGGGTCAGCCTTCAGGTGCTGGGGTCCAGGGGTCAGCCTCCAGGTGCTGGTTTCCAGGGGTCAGCCTCTAGGTGCTGGGGTCCAGGGTTCAGCCTTCAGGTGCTGGGGTCCAGGGTTCAGCCTTCAGGTGCTGGGGTCCAGGGGTCAGCCTCCAGGTCCTGGGGTCCAGGGGTCAGCCTACATGTGCTGGGGTCCAGGGGTCAGCCTCCAGGTGCTGGGGGTCCAGGGGGTCAGCCTACAGGTGTGACACAGGCACCATCAACGCAGGAAAGCAATATTTTGCTTGCTGTAGCAAATTCACTTCATCGGTAGTTACGGAAGGTGGTTAGACTGGTGGCCTGAGCCGTCTCCAAGACCAGCACACAGCACCACCACCGGTGCTGTGTGCTGTGCTGTGCTGTGCTGTCATCTGTACTGCTCCACCGGTGTTTATACAGCGTAATGTTAAGTACATTACGTGTGGCTCATTCCTAAACTAATTGTGCAACTTTGGCCCAAGTGTGGCTGATTATGTCGAGCCAGTCCTAGCCGGTGTCTACCTGGTTATATCCCGGAGTATACCCGGAGGCGCCTTCATGAACTTACTCATGTCCTCAAGACCAAACACTCTCAAAAAGTCTCGCACCTGGCCAAACTTCGTGGACGGCGCGCAGCCACCACGACACTCTTGCTGGTCATGTCTGCCTCAAGAACAGTTCTCCACCAGTGATCAGTGACTCTTAGGCTCACTCCCACCAACACCTTCATCCCTTCCCACGCTCATATGTGTGACATATCTGGTGAATAGTACTTCCCTTAGTTTAACACATAGGGGAAGGAGAGAGAGACAGAGAGAGAGAAAGAGAGAGAGAGAGAGAGAGAGAGACAGAGAGAGACAGAGAGAGACAGAGAGAGAGAGGACAAGGGATGTATAAGAAGTGACCTACAATGGTTCTCATTAATACTAACACACATCTGAGGCAACTTTGACAGACCTGGAGAGCGTGCAGAGATCCTTTACTGCTAGAATCCACTCAGTAGAACATCTAAACTATTGGGACCGACTAAAGAGCCTAAATCTGTACTCCCTTGAGCGCAGGCGGGAGAGATACATAATAATTTACACGTGGAAAATATTAGAGGGGCTGGTCCCAAACCTGCACACAGAAATAACATCACATGAGACCAGAAGACATGGCAGGATGTGCAGAATACCCCCGTTGAAGAGCAGAGGTGCAACAGGTACTCTGAGAGAGAACTCTTTCAACATCAGAGGCCCGAGACTGTTCAACACGCTCCCGCTACACATAAGGGACATAACTGGCCGACCCCTCACAGTGTTCAAGAGAGAACTATCAACATCAGAGGCCCGAGACTGTTCAACACGCTTCCACTACACATAAGGGACATAACTGGCCGACCCCTCACAGTGTTCAAGAGAGAACTATCAACATCAGAGGCCCGAGACTGTTCAACACGCTTCCACTACACATAAGGGACATAACTGGCCGACCCCTCACAGTGTTCAAGAGAGAACTATCAACATCAGAGGCCCGAGACTGTTCAACACGCTCCCGCTACACATAAGGGACATAACTGGCCAACCCCTCACAGTGTTCAAGAGAGAATTGGATAAACACCTCCAAAGGATACCTGATCAACCAGGCTGTGACTCATACGTCAGGCTGCGAGCAGCCGAGTCCAACAGCCTGGTTGACCAGTCCAGCAACCAGGAGGCCTGGTTGACGACCGGGCCGCGGAGACGCTAAGCCCCGAAATCCTCTCAAAGTAACCCTGTCAATTCCCCTGAGAATTTTGTAGGTGGTGATCATGTCTCCCCTTACTCTTCTGTTTTCCAGGGATGTGAGGTTCAGTTCCTTTAGCCTTTCCTCGTAGCTCATTCCTCTCAGTTCCGGGACGAGCCTGGTGGCATACCGCTGAATCTTCTCTAGCTTTGTCTTGTGTTTAACTAGGTATGGACTCCAGGCTGGAGCTGCATACTCCAGGATTGGTCTTACATAGGTGGTATACAGGGTTCTGAAAGATTCCTTACACAAGTTTCTAAAGGCAGTTCTTATGTTGGCCAGTCTAGCATATGCAGCTGATGATATCCTTTTGATGTGGGCCTCTGGGGACAGGTTCGGTGTGATATCAACCCCCAGATCTTTCTCTCTATTTGACTCTTGCAGGATTTCACCTCCCATATGATGCCTTGTGTTCAGCCTCCTGTTCCCTTCGCTTAAGTTCATTACCTTACACTTTCCTGAGTTGAACTTTAGCAGCCATTTTCTAGACTATTCCTCCAGTTTATCCAGGTCATCCTGTAGTCTCTGTCTATCTTCATCCGTCTTGATTCTTCTCATAATTTTTGCATCATCAGCAAACATTGAGAGGAATGAGTCTATACCCTCCGGAAGATCGTTCACATATATTAGAAACAGGATGGGTCCAAGTACCGAGCCCTGTGGGACTCCGCTGGTGACATCTCGCCACTCTGATGTCTCCCCCCTCACCGTTACTCGCTGTTTCCTGTTGCTTAAGTACTCCCTTATCCACTGGAGCACCTTCCCTTTTACTCCTGCCTGTTGCTCCAACTTTTTAACAGCCTATTATGGGGTACTGTGTCAAAGGCTTTTTGGCAATCCAGGAAAATGCAGTCGGCCCACCCTTCTCTTTCCTGCCTAATTTGTGTTTCTTGGTCATATAATTCTATTAAACCTGTGAGGCACGATTTACCATCCCTGAACCCATGTTGGTGGCGCGTTACAAAGTTATTTCCCTCCAGATGCTCTACGAGCCTTTTCCTCACGATCTTCTCCATTACCTTGCATGGTATACAAGTTAAGGAAACTGGCCTGTAGTTCAGTGCCTCTTGCCTGTCACCCTTTTTGTATATTGGGACCACGTCAGCTGTCTTCCAACTTTCTGGTAAGTCTCCTGTTTCCAGTGACCTGTTATACACCATAGAGAGTGGCACACTTAGTGCTTCTGCACCTTCGTTTAGTATCCATGGTGAGATTCTGTCAGGCCCAACAGCCTTTGTCACATCCAGCTCCAGCAGACACCTTTTGACCTCATCACTGGTGAGGTCAAATTCCTCCAAGGTTGCTTGGTTTGCCGCCTCATCATTTAGTGCAGGGGCTTCTCCTTGTTCTATTGTGAAGACCTCCTGGAATCTCTTGTTGAGTTCTTCACACACCTCCTTGTCATTCTCTGTGTATCTGTTCTCCGCCTTTCGCAGCTTCATCACGTGTTCCTTCACTGCTGTTTTCCTCCTGATGTGGCTGTGGAGCAGCTTTGGTTGGGTCTTGGCTTTACTCGCGATGTCATTTTCAAACTGTCTCTCTGCTTCCCTCCTCACTCTGAGGTACTCATTTCTGGCCCTCTGGCATCTCTCCCTGCTCTCTCTCTCTCTGTTATTTCTGTAGTTTCTCCATGTTCATGTGCCCAGCTGCCCTGGCCATCTCCCAGGGGATGGGGTGTACCCATGGGTGTGTGGAGGTGTAGTGAGGGCTCGAGTGGGTGCTGGAGACGCTACACTCCCAGGGTGTCCAGATGTAACCACCACAACACCACAGCTTTCTGTGTAAAGTAGTGTCTTGGGTGTGATGGGGGGGGGGGGGTTAAGAGTACAGGTGGGGCCACATTCACCGGTGTGTAACAGGTGTAGTACTGGTTGTTACACTGTGGTCCACACACACCTGTGGCCAGCGTCCAGTGTATTGCTATACTGACGCTAACACATGCGCAGTGTAGGTTTTGTTTTTTGTCCTAAGTAATGAGGAGTGTTTTGTATAACGTCTACACACCTGCCTGTGTAACGCTCCGTATACACACACCTGCCTGTGTAACGCTCCGTATACACACACCTGGGGCCGTGACGCTCCGTATGCACACACCTGGAGCCGTGACGCTCCGTATACACACACCTGGAGCCGTGACGCTCCGTATACACACACCTGGGGCCGTGACGCTCCGTATGCACACACCTGGAGCCGTGACGCTCCGTATACACACACCTGGAGCCGTGACGCTCCGTATACACACACCTGGAGCCGTGACGCTCCGTATACACACACCTGGGGCCGTGACGCTCCGTATGCACACACCTGGAGCCGTGACGCTCCGTATACACACACCTGGAGCCGTGACGCTCCGTATACACACACCTGGAGCCGTGACGCTCCGTATGCACACACCTGGAGTCGTGACGCTCCGTATACACACACCTGGGGCCGTGACGCTCCGTATACACACACCTGGAGCCGTGACGCTCCGTATGCACACACCTGGAGCCGTGACGCTCCGTATACACACACCTGGGGCCGTGACGCTCCGTATACACACACCTGGAGCCGTGACGCTCCGTATACACACACCTGGAGCCGTGACGCTCCGTATACACACACCTGGAGCCGTGACGCTCCGTATACACACACCTGGAGCCGTGACGCTCCGTATACACACACCTGGAGCCGTGACGCTCCGTATACACACACCTGGAGCCGTGACGCTCCGTATACACACACCTGGAGCCGTGACGCTCCGTATGCACACACCTGCCTGTGTAACGCTCCGTATACACACACCTGGGGCCGGGACGCTCCGTATGCACACACCTGCCTGTGTAACGCTCCGTATGCACACACCTGCCTGTGTAACGCTCCGTATACACACACCTGGGACCGTGACGCTCCGTATGCACACACCTGCCTGTGTAACGCTCGGTATACACACACCTGGGGCCGTGACGCTCCGTATGCACACACCTGCCTGTGTAACGCTCCGTATACACACACCTGGAGCCGTGACGCTCCGTATGCACACACCTGGAGTCGTGACGCTCCGTATACACACACCTGGGGCCGTGACGCTCCGTATACACACACCTGGAGCCGTGACGCTCCGTATGCACACACCTGGAGCCGTGACGCTCCGTATACACACACCTGGGGCCGTGACGCTCCGTATACACACACCTGGAGCCGTGACGCTCCGTATACACACACCTGGAGCCGTGACGCTCCGTATACACACACCTGGAGCCGTGACGCTCCGTATACACACACCTGGAGCCGTGACGCTCCGTATACACACACCTGGAGCCGTGACGCTCCGTATACACACACCTGGAGCCGTGACGCTCCGTATACACACACCTGGAGCCGTGACGCTCCGTATACACACACCTGGAGCCGTGACGCTCCGTATGCACACACCTGCCTGTGTAACGCTCCGTATACACACACCTGGGGCCGGGACGCTCCGTATGCACACACCTGCCTGTGTAACGCTCCGTATGCACACACCTGCCTGTGTAACGCTCCGTATACACACACCTGGGACCGTGACGCTCCGTATGCACACACCTGCCTGGTAACGCTCGGTATACACACACCTGGGGCCGTGACGCTCCGTATGCACACACCTGCCTGTGTAACGCTCCGTATACACACACCTGGGGCCGTGACGCTCCGTATGCACACACCTGCCTGTGTAACGCTCGGTATACACACACCTGGGGCCGGGACGCTTGCCTCACACAACTTTGCACCATGACACACTCGTAGAATGGGATTGTCATAGGCCAGTCAGGTTCGAACTCAATACAACTGGAAGAGTCAGATACGTCAGATACAGACCCGTATCACTAACAAGTAGGCTCTAGGGGTGGACCTAGCTCTAGGGCCCAACCTGTTTCTGACATGTTAACCTGACAGGAAATTGCCCCTTCTTATCAATGTTTGCAGATGATGATGAACTGAGGAGAAGTCAGGACAGAGATTGTAAGACATTGAAACCGGATCGGCCCACAAGTTCTCTGAAAAATGGCTGTTAGAGTTTAACACAGCCAAGTGCAATGTTATGAGGATTGGAGCAGGAGGGCGTAGACCATTACAGCAGTATAGGATGAAGGGAAGACTGGACTAAGGGGCTTTCCAGGCCCTATATACAGCCAACGTGAGACCCACTCTTGAATATGCAGCCCCGGCATGGAACCCGCAGCTGAGAAAAGGATAAGGAGAAACAAGGAAAGATCCAAAGATACGCAATGAAACTCCTTCCTGAGTTGAATGATTTAAGCTATGAGGAAAGACTGAAGGAACTGGACCTTACCACACTGGAGGAAGGAGAGATAGGGAGGGACATGGTAACAACATACAAGATTCTAAGGTAAATTGACCAGGTAGACAAAGTAGCATTGTTCAAAGCTGGGAACAGCAGAACGAGGGGTCGTAGATGGACACTCCTGACGTAAATGACGTCAGATAGACGTCTTCAGTGTCGAAGCTGTCAGTAAGGGGAACAGGTGAGATGTAGAAGTCACTGATGCTAATTCAATTCAAAGTTTGAAATGTAAATATGATTAGAGCACGAGAAATGAGTCAATACATTAAGCTTAGAATGTTGGGAAGGCGGGGACCAGGAGCCTAGCTCGACCCTGTAAGCACATCTAGGTGAGTACACACACACACACACACGCTTTTTTTTAATTATTTCATCCATGTTAGAGGCTTACCTGTCACCCCTCCAATATTTTCCAGTTTCCAGAACAACCTCTTATGTGGAACTCTGTCGAAAGCCATTTTTAGGTCCAGATAGATGCAGTCAACCCAACCATCTCTTTCCTAATGGTTGGGTTGACTGCATCTATCTGGACCTAAAAAAGGCTTTCGACAGAGTTCCACATAAGAGGTTGTTCTGGAAACTGGAAAATATTGGAGGGGTGACAGGTAAGATTCTAACATGGATGAAAAAATTTCTGACTGATAGAAAAATGATGGCTGTGATCAGAGGCAATGTATCGGACTGGAGAAATGTCACAAGTGGAGTACCACAGGGTTCACTTCTTGCACCAGTGATGTTTATTGTCTACATAAATGATCTACCAGTTGGTATACAGAATTATATGAACATGTTTGCTGATGATGCTAAGATAATAGGAAGGATAAGAAACTTAGATGATTGTCATGCCCTTCAAGATGACCTGGACAAAATAAGTATATGGAGCACCACTTGGCAAATGGAATTTAATGTTAATAAATGCCATGTTATGGAATGTGGAATAGGAGAACATAGACCCCACACAACCTATATATTATGTGAGAAATCTTTAAAGAATTCTGATAAAGAAAGAGATCTAGGGGTGGTTCTAGATAGAAAACTATCACCTGAGGACCACATAAAGAATATTGTGCGAGGAGCCTATGCCAAGCTTTCCAACTTCAGAATTGCTTTTAAATACATGGATGGCGATATACTAAAGAAATTGTTCACGACTTTTGTTAGGCCAAAGCTAGAATATGCAGCGGTTGTGTGGTGCCCATATCTTAAGAAGCACATCAACAAACTGGAAAAGGTGCAAAGACATGCTACTAAGTGGCTCCCAGAACTGAAGGGCAAGAGCTACGAGGAGAGGTTAGAGGCATTAAATATACCAAAACTAGAAGACAGAAGAAAAAGAGGTGATATGATCACTACATACAAAATAGTAACAGGAATTGATAAAATCGACAGGAAAGATTTCCTGAGACTTGGAACTTCAAGAACAAGAGGTCATATCTAGCTAAACACAGATGCCGAAGAAATATAAGAAAATTCACTTTCGCAAACAGAGTGGTAGACGGTTGGAACAAGTTAGGTGAGAAGGTGGTGGAGGCCAAGACCGTCAGTAGTTTCAAAGCGTTATATGACAAAGAGTGCTGGAAGACGGGACACCACGAGCGTAGCTCTCATCCTGTAACTACACTTAGGTAATTAACACTTAGGTAATTAACACTTAGGTAATTAACACACACACACACACACACACACACACACACACACACACACAGTAACACATCTGGAGAGAAGAGACTTCGTGACAACCCATCAACATGGGTTCAGGGAGGGTAAATCTTGCCTTACAGGCTTGATAGAATTCTACGATCAGGTGACAAAGATTAAGCAAGAAAGAGAAGGATGGGCGGACTGCATTTTTTGAACTGTCGGAAAGCCTTTGATACAGTACCCCATAAAAGGTTGATGCATAAGCTGGAGAAACAGGCAGGAGTAACAGGTAGGGCGCTCCAGTGGATAAGGGAGTACCTAAGCAATAGGAAGCAAAGAGTTACAGTGAGGGGTGAGACCTCAGACTGGCGTGAAGTCACCAGTGGAGTCCCACAGGGCTCTGTACTCGGACCTATCCTGTCTCTGATATACGTAAATGATCTCCCAGAGGGTATAGACTCATTCCTCTCAATGTTTGCAGACGACGCCAAAATTATGAGAAGGATTAAGACAGAGGAGGACAGCTTGAGGCTTCAAGAAGACCTGGACAAGCTGCAGGAATGGTCGAACAAATGGCTGTTAGAGTTTAACCCGAGCAAATGTAATGTAATGAAGATAGGGGCAGGAAGCAGGAGACCAGATACAAGGTATCACTTGGGAGATGAAATACTTCAAGAGTCAGAGAGAGAGAAAGACCTGGGGGTTGATATCACGCCAGACTGTCCCCTGAAGCTCATATCAAGAGGATAACATCAGCGGCATATGCCAGGTTGGCTAACATAAGAACGGCCTTTAGAAACTTGTGTAAGGAATCTTTCAGAACATTATATACCACATATGTCAGACCAATCCTGGAGTATGCGACTCCAGCATGGAGTCCATATCTAGTCAAGCATAAGACTAAACTGGAAAAGGTTCAAAGGTTTGCCACCAGACTAGTACCCGAACTGAAGGATATGAGCTACGAGGAGAGACTACGGGAATTAAACCTCACTTCGTTGGAAGACAGAAGAGTTAGAGCGGACATGATCACCACGTACAAGATTATCAGAGGAATTGATAGGATAGATAAAGACAGGCTGTTTAACACAAGGGGCACACGCACTAGGGGACACAGGTGGAAATTGAGTGCCCAAATGAACCACAGAGATAATAAAAAGAATGTTTTCAGTGTCAGAGTGGTAGACAAATGGAATGCATTAGGCAGTGATGTGGTGGAGGCTGACTCCATACACAGTTTCAAATGTAGATATGATAGAGCCCATTAGGCTCAATGACCTGTACATTAGTTGATTGACCATTGAGAGGCGGGACCAAAGAGCCAGAGCTCAACCCCCGCAAGCACAATTAGGTGAGTACTATTAGTAGGAATACCTTTCCCTTTCACTCCAGCCTGCATCTCCAACTTTCGCACTAGCCTCTTGTGTGGTACTGTATCAAAGGCTTTTTGACAGTCCAAAAATATGCAGTCTGCCCACCCTTCTCTTTCTTGCCTTATTTTTGTTGCCTGGTCGTAGAATTCAAGTAAGCCTGTGAGGCAGGACCTGCCATCCCTGAACCCATGTTGATGCTGTGTTACAAAGTTCTTTCGCTCCAGGTGTTCCACTAGCTTTCTTCGCAGAATCTTCTCCATCAGCTTGCATGGTATGCAGGTTAGGGACACTGGCCTGTAGTTCAGTGCCTCCTGTCTATCCCCTTTCTTGTATATCGGGACTACGTTAGCTACTTTCCAAATTTCTGGCAGTTCCCCTGTTGCCAGTGATCTGTTATGTACTATGGAGAGTGGCAGGCACAGTGCTTCTGCTCCTTCCTTAGTATCCAAGTGTGTGTGTGTGTGTGTGTGTGTGTGTGTGTGTGTGTGTGTGTGTGTGTGTGTGTGTGTGTGTGTACTCACCTAGTTGTACTCACCTAGTTGTGCTTGCGGGGGTTGAGCTCTGGCTCTTTGGTCCCGCCTCTCAACCGTCAATCAACAGGTGTACAGTTTCCTGAGCCTAATGGGCTCTATCATATCTACATTTGAAACTGTGTATGGAGTCAGCCTCCACCACATCGCTTCCTAATGCATTCCATTTGTCAACCACTCTGACACTAAAAAAGTTCTTTCTAATATCTCTGTGGCTCATTTGGGCACTCAGCTTCCACCTGTGTCCCCTAGTGCGTGTGCCCCTTGTGTTAAACAGCCTGTCTTTATCAACCCTGTCGATTCCCCTGAGAATCTTGAATGTGGTGATCATGTCCCCCCTAACTCTTCTGTCTTCCAACGAAGTGAGGTTTAATTCCTGCAGTCGCTCCTCGTAGCTCATACCTCTCAGCTCGGGTACTAGTCTGGTGGCAAACCTTTGAACCTTTTCCAGTTTAGTCTTATGCTTGACTAGATAGGGACTCCATGCTGGAGCCGCATACTCCAGGATTGGTCTGACATATGTGGTATATAATGTTCTGAAAGATTCCTTACACAAGTTTCTAAAGGCCGTTCTTATGTTAGCCAACCTGGCATATGCTGCTGATGTTATCCTCTTGATATGAGCTTCAGGGGACAGGTCTGGCGTGATATCAACCCCCAGGTCTTTCTCTCTCTCTGACTCTTGAAGTATTTCATCTCCCAAATGATACCTTGTATCTGGTCTCCTGCTTCCTACCCCTATCTTCATTACATTACATTTGCTTGGGTTAAACTCTAACAGCCATTTGTTCGACCATTCCTGCAGCTTGTCCAGGTCTTCTTGAAGTCTCAAGCTGTCCTCCTCTGTCTTAATCCTTCTCATAATTTTGGCGTCGTCAGCAAACATTGAGAGGAATGAGTCTATACCCTCTGGGAGATCATTTACGTATATCAGAAACAGGATAGGTCCAAGTACAGAGCCCTGTGGGACTCCACTGGTGACTTCACGCCAGTCTGAGGTCTCACCCCTCACTGTAACTCTCTGTTTCCTATTGCTTAGGTACTCCCTTATCCACTGGAGCGCCCTACCTGTTACTCCTGCCTGTTTCTCCAGCTTATGCATCAACCTTTTATGGGGTACTGTGTCAAAGGCTTTCCGACAGTCCAAAAAAATGCAGTCCGCCCCCCCTTCTCTTTCTTGG
>WNGS01007662.1:0-14018 GCA_020271785.1 Procambarus virginalis
GGACAGCCAGCAGGTGGGAGCCTCTACCAGAGTGTGGGGACAGCCAGCAGGTGGGAGCCTCTACCAGAGTGTAGGGACAGCCAGCAGGTGGGAGCCTCTACCAGAGTCTAGGGGACAGCCAGCAGGGTGGGAGCCACTACCAGAGTGTGGGGACAGCCAGCAGGTGGGAGCCTCTACCAGAGTGTAGGGGACAGCCAGCAGGTGGGAGCCTCTACCAGAGTCTAGGGGACAGCCAGCAGGTGGGAGCCTCTACCAGAGTGTGGGGGACAGCCAGCAGGGGGAGCCTTACCAGAGTGTAGGGGACAGCCAGCAGGTGGGAGCCTCTACCAGAGTCTAGGGGACAGCCAGCAGGTGGGAGCCTCTACCAGAGTGTGGGGACAGCCAGCAGGTGGGAGCCTCTACCAGAGTCTAGGGGACAGCCAGCAGGTGGGAGCCTCTACCAGAGTGTGGGGGACAGCCAGCAGGTGGGAGCCTCTACCAGAGTGTGGGGGACAGCCAGCAGGTGGGAGCCTCTACCAGAGTCTAGGGGACAGCCAGCAGGTGGGAGCCACTACCAGAGTGTGGGGGACAGCCAGCAGGTGGGAGCCTCTACCAGAGTGTAGGGGACAGCCAGCAGGTGGGAGCCACTACCAGAGTCTAGGGGACAGCCAGCAGGTGGGAGCCTCTACCAGAGTCTAGGGGGACAGCCAGCAGGTGGGAGCCACTACCAGAGTCTAGGGGACAGCCAGCAGGTGGGAGCCTCTACCAGAGTCTAGGGGACAGCCAGCAGGTGGGAGCCTCTACCAGAGTGTGGGGGACAGCCAGCAGGTGGGAGCCTCTACCAGAGTCTAGGGGACAGCCAGCAGGTGGGAGCCACTACCAGAGTCTAGGGGACAGCCAGCAGGTGGGAGCCACTACCAGAGTCTAGGGGACAGCCAGCAGGTGGGAGCCTTACCAGAGTCTAGGGGACAGCCAGCAGGTGGGAGCCTCTACCAGAGTCTAGGGGACAGCCAGCAGGTGGGAGCCACTACCAGAGTCTAGGGGACAGCCAGCAGGTGGGAGCCCTACCAGAGTCTAGGGGACAGCCAGCAGGTGGGAGCCTTACCAGAGTGTAGGGGACAGCCAGCAGGTGGGAGCCTACCAGAGTGTGGGGGACAGCCAGCAGGTGGGAGCCTCTACCAGAGTGTGGGGGACAGCCAGCAGGTGGGAGCCTCTACCAGAGTGTGGGGGACAGCCAGCAGGTGGGAGCCTCTACCAGAGTGGGGGGACAGCCAGCAGGTGGGAGCCTCTACCAGAGTGTAGGGGACAGCCAGCAGGTGGGAGCCACTACCAGAGTCTAGGGGACAGCCAGCAGGTGGGAGCCTCTACCAGAGTCTAGGGGACAGCCAGCAGGTGGGAGCCACTACCAGAGTCTAGGGACAGCCAGCAGGTGGGAGCCTCTACCAGAGTGTGGGGGACAGCCAGCAGGTGGGAGCCACTACCAGAGTCTAGGGGACAGCCAGCAGGTGGGAGCCACTACCAGAGTCTAGGGGACAGCCAGCAGGTGGGAGCCACTACCAGAGTGTGGGGGACAGCCAGCAGGTGGGAGCCACTACCAGAGTGTGGGGGACAGCCAGCAGGTGGGAGCCACTACCAGAGTGTGGGGGACAGCCAGCAGGTGGGAGCCACTACCAGAGTGTGGGGGACAGCCAGCAGGTGGGAGCCACTACCAGAGTGTGGGGGACAGCCAGCAGGTGGGAGCCACTACCAGAGTCTAGGGACAGCCAGCAGGTGGGAGCCTCTACCAGAGTGTGGGGGACAGCCAGCAGGTGGGAGCCACTACCAGAGTGTAGGGGACAGCCAGCAGGTGGGAGCCTCTACCAGAGTGTGGGGACAGCCAGCAGGTGGGAGCCTCTACCAGAGTGTGGGGGACAGCCAGCAGGTGGGAGCCTCTACCAGAGTAGGGGACAGCCAGCAGGTGGGAGCCTCTACCAGAGTGTGGGGGACAGCCAGCAGGTGGGAGCCTCTACCAGAGTGTGGGGACAGCCAGCAGGTGGGAGCCACTACCAGAGTCTAGGGGACAGCCAGCAGGTGGGAGCCACTACCAGAGTCTAGGGGACAGCCAGCAGGTGGGAGCCACTACCAGAGTGTGGGGGACAGCCAGCAGGTGGGAGCCTCTACCAGAGTCTAGGGGACAGCCAGCAGGTGGGAGCCACTACCAGAGTGTGGGGGACAGCCAGCAGGTGGGAGCCTCTACCAGAGTGTGGGGACAGCCAGCAGGTGGGAGCCTCTACCAGAGTCTAGGGACAGCCAGCAGGTGGGAGCCACTACCAGAGTGTGGGGGACAGCCAGCAGGTGGGAGCCTCTACCAGAGTGTGGGGGACAGCCAGCAGGTGGGAGCCTCTACCAGAGTCTAGAGGACAGCCAGCAGGTGGGAGCCTCTACCAGAGTGTGGGGACAGCCAGCTGGTGGGAGCCACTACCAGAGTCTAGAGGACAGCCAGCAGGTGGGAGCCTCTACCAGAGTGTGGGGGACAGCCAGCAGGTGGGAGCCACTACCAGAGTCTAGGGGACAGCCAGCAGGTGGGAGCCTCTACCAGAGTCTAGGGGACAGCCAGCAGGTGGGAGCCACTACCAGAGTCTACGGGACAGCCAGCAGGTGGGAGCCACTACCAGAGTGTGGGGGACAGCCAGCAGGTGGGAGCCACTACCAGAGTGTGGGGGACAGCCAGCAGGTGGGAGCCACTACCAGAGTCTAGGGGACAGCCAGCAGGTGGGAGCCTCTACCAGAGTCTAGGGGACAGCCAGCAGGTGGGAGCCTCTACCAGAGTCTAGGGGACAGCCAGCAGGTGGGAGCCTCTACCAGAGTCTAGGGGACAGCCAGCAGGTGGGAGCCTCTACCAGAGTCTAGGGGACAGCCAGCAGGTGGGAGCCACTACCAGAGTGTGGGGGACAGCCAGCAGGTGGGAGCCTCTACCAGAGTCTAGGGGACAGCCAGCAGGTGGGAGCCTCTACCAGAGTCTAGGGGACAGCCAGCAGGTGGGAGCCTCTACCAGAGTCTAGGGGACAGCCAGCAGGTGGGAGCCACTACCAGAGTCTAGGGGACAGCCAGCAGGTGGGAGCCACTACCAGAGTCTAGGGGACAGCCAGCAGGTGGGAGCCTCTACCAGAGTCTAGGGGACAGCCAGCAAGTGGGAGCCACTACCAGAGTCTAGGGGACAGCCAGCAGGTGGGAGCCACTACCAGAGTCTAGGGGACAGCCAGCAGGTGGGAGCCTCTACCAGAGTCTAGGGGACAGCCAGCAGGTGGGAGCCTTACCAGAGTGTGGAGGACAGCCAGCAGGTGGGAGCCTCTACCAGAGTGTGGGGGACAGCCAGCAGGTGGGAGCCACTACCAGAGTCTAGGGGACAGCCAGCAGGTGGGAGCCTCTACCAGAGTCTAGGGGACAGCCAGCAGGTGGGAGCCACTACCAGAGTGTGGAGGACAGCCAGCAGGTGGGAGCCACTACCAGAGTACAGGGGACAGCCAGCAGGTGGGAGCCTCTACCAGAGTCTAGGGGACAGCCAGCAGGTGGGAGCCTCTACCAGAGTCTAGGGGACAGCCAGCAGGTGGGAGCCTCTACCAGAGTCTAGGGGACAGCCAGCAGGTGGGAGCCACTACCAGAGTCTAGGGGACAGCCAGCAGGTTGGAGCCTTTACCAGAGTGTGGGGGACAGCCAGCAGGTGGGAGCCACTACCAGAGTCTAGGGGACAGCCAGCAGGTGGGAGCCACTACCAGAGTCTAGGGGACAGCCAGCAGGTGGGAGCCTTTACCAGAGTGTGGGGGACAGCCAGCAGGTTGGAGCCACTACCAGAGTCTAGGGGACAGCCAGCAGGTGGGAGCCTTTACCAGAGTGTGGGGGACAGCCAGCAGGTGGGAGCCACTACCAGAGTCTAGGGGACAGCCAGCAGGTGGGAGCCTCTACCAGAGTCTAGGGGACAGCCAGCAGGTGGGAGCCTCTACCAGAGTCTAGGGGACAGCCAGCAGGTGGGAGCCACTACCAGAGTGTGGGGGGACAGCCAGCAGGTGGGAGCCTCTACCAGAGTGTGGGGGACAGCCAGCAGGTGGGAGCCTCTACCAGAGTGTGGGGGATAGCCAGCAGGTGGGAGCCTCTACCAGTACAAACATTTCAATACTACGGTTTCAATACAAACATCAGAGCCTGAATGTCACAAGAACACAAGCATAGTTTAAGAGACAACCTGTAGGATGGTGAGCTGGGAGTGTCAAGGAGGGAGGGAGCCAAGGGCCCCTTCACCCCAGGGCCTGGCACCTATGTGGGTCACACTATGTTGTGTCCAGGCCTTGCTGAACCTCCGCCCCATCCTACTGCTCCCCCCCCCTCCTCCTCATGTCGCCCTTCACGGCACCGCTGACCTGGTTTGTAATGAGGGGGTGATGGTGGTGCACTGTTGACACACTGTGTGGTGATGGTGGACACTGTTGACACACTGTGTGGTGATGGTGGTGCACTGTTGACACACTGTGTGGTGATGGTGGTGCACTGTTGACACACTGTGTGGTGATGGTGGTGCACTGTTGACACACTGTGTGGTGATGGTGCACTGTTGACACACTGTGTGGTGATGGTGGTGCACTGTTGACACACTGTGTGGTGATGGTGGACACTGTTGACACACTGTGTGGTGATGGTGGACACTGTTGACACACTGTGGTGATGGTGTGTGGGGGACAGCCAGCAGGTGGGAGCCACTACAAGAGTCTAGGGGACAGCCAGCAGGTGGGAGCCACTACCAGAGTGTGGGGGACAGCCAGCAGGTGGGAGCCACTACCAGAGTCTAGGGGACAGCCAGCAGGTGGGAGCCACTACCAGAGTGTGGGGGACAGCCAGCTGGTGGGAGCCTCTACCAGAGTCTAGGGGACAGCCAGCAGGTGGGAGCCACTACCAGAGTCTAGGGGACAGCCAGCAGGTGGGAGCCTCTACCAGAGTCTAGGGGACAGCCAGCAGGTGGGAGCCACTACCAGAGTCTAGGGGACAGCCAGCAGGTGGGAGCCTCTACCAGAGTGTGGGGGACAGCCAGCAGGTGGGAGCCACTACCAGAGTCTAGGGGACAGCCAGCAGGTGGGAGCCTCTACCAGAGTCTAGGGGACAGCCAGCAGGTGGGAGCCTCTACCAGAGTCTAGGGGACAGCCAGCAGGTGGGAGCCTCTACCAGAGTGTGGGGACAGCCAGCAGGTGGGAGCCACTACCAGAGTGTGGGGGACAGCCAGCAGGTGGGAGCCTCTACCAGAGTCTAGGGGACAGCCAGCAGGTGGGAGCCACTACCAGAGTGTGGGGGACAGCCAGCAGGTGGGAGCCACTACCAGAGTCTAGGGGACAGCCAGCAGGTGGGAGCCACTACCAGAGTGTGGGGGACAGCCAGCAGGTGGGAGCCACTACCAGAGTCTAGGGGACAGCCATCAGGTGGGAGCCACTACCAGAGTGTGGGGGACAGCCAGCAGGTGGGAGCCACTACCAGAGTGTGGGGACAGCCAGCAGGTGGGAGCCTCTACCAGAGTCTAGGGGACAGCCAGCAGGTGGGAGCCTCTACCAGAGTGTGGGGGACAGCCAGCAGGTGGGAGCCACTACCAGAGTGTGGGGGACAGCCAGCAGGTGGGAGCCACTACCAGAGTGTGGGGGGACAGCCAGCAGGTGGGAGCCACTACCAGAGTCTAGGGGACAGCCAGCAGGTGGGAGCCTCTACCAGTACAAACATTTCAATACTACGGTTTCAATACAAACATCAGAGCCTGAATGTCACAAGAACACAAGCATAGTTTAAGAGACAACCTGTAGGATGGTGAGCTGGGAGTGTCAAGGAGGAGGGAGCCAAGGGCCCCTTCACCCCAGGGCCTGGCACCTATGTGGGTCACACTATGTTGTGTCCAGGCCTTGCTGAACCTCCGCCCCATCCTACTGCTCCCCCCCCTCCTCCTCATGTCGCCCTTCACGGCACCGCTGACCTGGTTTGTAATGAGGGGGTGATGGTGGTGCACTGTTGACACACTGTGTGTGTGATGGTGGACACTGTTGACACACTGTGTGGTGATGGTGGTGCACTGTTGACACACTGTGTGGTGATGGTGGTGCACTGTTGACACACTGTGTGGTGATGGTGGTGCACTGTTGACACACTGTGTGGTGATGGTGGTGACACTGTTGACACACTGTGTGGTGATGGTGGTGCACTGTTGACACACTGTGTGGTGATGGTGGTGCACTGTTGACACACTGTGTGGTGATGGTGGACACTGTTGACACACTGTGTGGTGATGGTGGACACTGTTGACACACTGTGGTGATGGTGGACACTGTTGACACACTGTGTGGTGATGGTGGACACTGTTGACACACTGTGTGGTGATGGTGGTGCACTGTTGACACACTGTTTGGTGATGGTGGACACTGTTGACACACTGTGTGGTGATGGTGGTGCACTGTTGACACACTGTGTGGTGATGGTGGACACTGTTGACACACTGTGTGGTGATGGTGGTGCACTGTTGACACACTGTGTGGTGATGGTGGACACTGTTGACACACTGTGTGGTGATGGTGGACACTGTTGACACACTGTGTGGTGATGGTGGACACTGTTGACACACTGTGGTGATGGTGGTGCACTGTTGACACACTGTGTGGTGATGGTGGACACTGTTGACACACTGTGGTGATGGTGGTGCACTGTTGACACACTGTGTGGTGATGGTGGTGCACTGTTGACACACTGTGTGGTGATGGTGGACACTGTTGACACACTGTGTGGTGATGGTGGCACTGTTGACACACTGTGTGGTGATGGTGGACACTGTTGACACACTGTGGTGATGGTGGACACTGTTGACACACTGTGGTGATGGTGGACACTGTTGACACACTGTGTGGTGATGGTGGACACTGTTGACACACTGTGTGGTGATGGTGGACACTGTTGACACACTGTGTGGTGATGGTGGTGCACTGTTGACACACTGTGGTGATGGTGGTGCACTGTTGACACACTGTGTGGTGATGGTGGTGCACTGTTGACACACTGTGTGGTGATGGTGGACACTGTTGATACACTGTGGTGATGGTGGACACTGTTGATACACTGTGTGGTGATGGTGGTGCACTGTTGACACTGTGGTGATGGTGGTGCACTGTTGACACTGTGGTGATGGTGGTGCACTGTTGACACTGTGGTGATGGTGGACACTGTTGACACTGTGGTGATGGTGGTGCACTGTTGACACACTGTGTGGTGATGTGGTGCACTGTTGACACACTGTGGTGATGGTGGTGCACTGTTGACACACTGTGTTGATGGTGGTGCACTGTTGACACTGTGGTGATGGTGGTGCACTGTTGACACTGTGGTGATGGTGGTGCACTGTTGACACTGTGGTGATGGTGGTGCACTGTTGACACTGTGGTGATGGTGGTGCACTGTTGACACACTGTGTGGTGATGGTGGTGCACTGTTGACACACTGTGGTGATGGTGGTGCACTGTTGACACTGTGGTGATGGTGGTGCACTGTTGACACTGTGGTGATGGTGGTGCACTGTTGACACTGTGGTGATGGTGGTGCACTGTTGATACACTGTGGTGATGGTGGACACTGTTGACACACTGTGTGGTGATGGTGGACACTGTTGACACACTGTGTGGTGATGGTGGACACTGTTGATACACTGTGGTGATGGTGGACACTGTTGACACACTGTGTGGTGATGGTGGACACTGTTGACACACTGTGGTGATGGTGGACACTGTTGATACACTGTGGTGATGGTGGACACTGTTGACACTGTGGTGATGGTGGTCACTGTTGATACACTGTGTGGTGATGGTGGACACTGTTGATACACTGTGGTGATGGTGGACACTGTTGACACACTGTGGTGATGGTGGTCACTGTTGACACTGTGGTGATGGTGGACACTGTTGACACACTGTGGTGATGGTGGTCACTGTTGATACACTGTGTGGTGATGGTGGACACTGTTGATACACTGTGGTGATGGTGGACACTGTTGATACACTGTGGTGATGGTGGACACTGTTGATACACTGTGGTGATGGTGGACACTGTTGATACACTGTGGTGATGGTGGTCACTGTTGATACACTGTGGTGATGGTGGACACTGTTGACACACTGTGGTGATGGTGGACACTGTTGACACACTGTGGTGATGGTGGACACTGTTGACACACTGTGGTGATGGTGGACACTGTTGATACACTGTGGTGATGGTGGACACTGTTGACACACTGTGGTGATGGTGGACACTGTTGACACACTGTGGTGATGGTGGACACTGTTGACACACTGTGGTGATGGTGGACACTGTTGATACACTGTGGTGATGGTGGACACTGTTGATACACTGTGGTGATGGTGGACACTGTTGATACACTGTGGTGATGGTGGACACTGTTGATACACTGTGTGGTGATGGTGGACACTGTTGACACACTGTGTGGTGATGGTGGACACTGTTGATACACTGTGGTGATGGTGGACACTGTTGATACACTGTGGTGATGGTGGACACTGTTGACACACTGTGGTGATGGTGGACACTGTTGACACACTGTGGTGATGGTGGACACTGTTGACACACTGTGGTGATGGTGGACACTGTTGACACACTGTGGTGATGGTGGACACTGTTGATACACTGTGGTGATGGTGGACACTGTTGACACACTGTGGTGATGGTGGACACTGTTGATACACTGTGTGGTGATGGTGGACACTGTTGACACTGTGTGGTGATGGTGGACACTGTTGATACACTGTGGTGATGGTGGACACTGTTGATACACTGTGTGGTGATGGTGGACACTGTTGATACACTGTGTGGTGATGGTGGTCACTGTTGATACACTGTGTGGTGATGGTGGACACTGTTGACCACTGTGTGGTGATGGTGGACACTGTTGACACACTGTGGTGATGGTGGACACTGTTGACACACTGTGGTGATGGTGGACACTGTTGATACACTGTGGTGATGGTGGACACTGTTGATACACTGTGTGATGGTGGTGGACACTGTTGACACACTGTGGTGTGATGGTGGACACTGTTGATACACTGTGGTGATGGTGGACACTGTTGACACACTGTGGTGATGGTGGACACTGTTGACACACTGTGGTGATGGTGGACACTGTTGACACACTGTGGTGATGGTGGACACTGTTGACACACTGGGTGATGGTGGTGGACACTGTTGACACACTGTGTGGTGATGGTGGACACTGTTGATACACTGTGGTGATGGTGGACACTGTTGACACACTGTGGTGATGGTGGGACACTGTTGATACACTGTGGTGATGGTGGACACTGTTGATACACTGTGGTGATGGTGGACACTGTTGACACACTGTGGTGATGGTGTGGACACTGTTGATACACTGTGGTGATGGTGGACACTGTTGATACACTGTGGTGATGGTGGACACTGTTGACACACTGTGGTGATGGTGGACACTGTTGACACACTGTGGTGATGGTGGACACTGTTGACACACTGTGTGGGATGGTGGACACTGTTGACACACTGTGTGGTGATGGTGGACACTGTTGATACACTGTGGTGATGGTGGTGGACACTGTTGATACACTGTGGTGATGTGGACACTGTTGATACACTGTGGTGATGGTGGACACTGTTGACACACTGTGGTGATGGTGGACACTGTTGACACACTGTGGTGATGGTGGACACTGTTGACACACTGTGGTGATGGTGGACACTGTTGACACACTGTGGTGATGGTGGACACTGTTACACTGTGGTGATGGTGGACACTGTTGAACACTGTGTGGTGATGGTGGACACTGTTGACACACTGTGTGGTGATGGTGGACACTGTTGACACACTGTGGTGATGGTGGACACTGTTGACACACTGTGGTGATGGTGGACACTGTTGACACACTGTGGTGATGGTGGACACTGTTGACACACTGTGTGGTGATGGTGGACACTGTTGATACACTGTGGTGATGGTGGACACTGTTGACACACTGTGGTGATGGTGGACACTGTTGACACACTGTGGTGATGGTGGACACTGTTGAACACTGTGGTGATGGTGGACACTGTTGACACACTTGTGGTGATGGTGGACACTGTTGACACACTGTGGTGATGGTGGACACTGTTGACACACTGTGTGGTGATGGTGGACACTGTTGATACACTGTGGTGATGGTGGACACTGTTGACACACTGTGGTGATGGTGGACACTGTTGACACACTGTGTGGTGATGGTGGACACTGTTGATACACTGTGGTGATGGTGGTCACTGTTGATACACTGTGTTGTGATGGTGGACACTGTTGATACACTGTGGTGATGGTGGACACTGTTGATACACTGTGGGTGATGGTGGTCACTGTTGATACACTGTGGTGATGGTGGACACTGTTGACACACTGTGGTGATGGTGGACACTGTTGACACACTGTGGTGATGGTGGACACTGTTGACACACTGTGGTGATGGTGGACACTGTTGACACACTGTGGTGATGGTGGACACTGTTGACCACTGTGTGGTGATGGTGGACACTGTTGACACACTGTGTGGTGATGGTGGACACTGTTGACACACTGTGGTGATGGTGGACACTGTTGATACACTGTGGTGATGGTGGACACTGTTGATACACTGTGTGGTGATGGTGGACACTGTTGATACACTGTGGTGATGGTGGACACTGTTGACACACTGTGGTGATGGTGGACACTGTTGACACACTGTGGTGATGGTGGACACTGTTGATACACTGTGGTGATGGTGGACACTGTTGACACACTGTGGTGATGGTGGACACTGTTGACACACTGTGTGGTGATGGTGGACACTGTTGACACACTGTGGTGATGGTGGACACTGTTGACACACTGTGTGGTGATGGTGGACACTGTTGATACACTGTGGTGATGGTGGACACTGTTGATACACTGTGGTGATGGTGGACACTGTTGACACACTGTGTGGTGATGGTGGACACTGTTGACACACTGTGTGTGTGGTGGTGGACACTGTTGACACTGGTGATGGTGGGACACTGTTGACACACTGTGTGGTGATGGTGGACACTGTTGACACACTGTGTGGTGATGGTGGGACACTGTTGACACACTGTGGTGATGGTGGGACACTGTTGACACACTGTGTGGTGATGGTGGACACTGTTGGCCCCTGTGTGGTGATGGTGGACACTGTTGACACTGTGGTGATGGTGGACACTGTTGACACTGTGGTGATTGTGGACACTGTTGACACACTGTGTGGTGATGGTGGACACTGTTGACACACTGTGTGGTGATGGTGGACACTGTTGACACACTGTGTGGTGATGGTGGACACTGTTGACACACTGTGTGGTGATGGTGTGGACACTGTTGACACTGTGGTGATGGTGGACACTGTTGACACACTGTGTGGTGATGGTGACACTGTTGACACACTGTGGTGATGGTGACACTGTTGACACACTGTGGTGATGGTGGACACTTTGACACACTGTGTGGTGATGGTGACACTGTTGACACACTGTGTGGTGATGGTGGACACTGTTGACACACTGTGGTGATGGTGGACACTGTTGACACTGTGGTGATGGTGGGACACTGTTGACACACTGTGGTGATGGTGGACACTGTTGACACTGTGGTGATGGTGGACACTGTTGACACTGTGGTGATGGTGGACACTGTTGACACACTGTGTGGTGATGGTGCCCAAACAATGGCCTCATTAATAACATGTCAAACCCGACTGAAATTGTGAATAATATCATTGAATAGGGACAGATATTGGACATGAACAGTGGGGGTACAGGGCACAGGGTACTGGACACAGGGTACAGGACATAGGGTACAGGACATAGGGTATAGAACACAGGGTACAGACACAGGGTACAGAACACAGGGTACAGAACACAGGAGACAGGGTACAGGACACAGGGTACAGGACATAGGGTACAGGACACAGGGTACAGGGTACAGAACACAGGACACAGGATACAGGACACAGGGTACAGGACATAGGGTACAGGACACAGGGTACAGGGTACAGAACACAGGACACAGGATACAGGGCACAGGGTACAGGGTACAGAACACAGGACACAGGGTACAGGACACAGGGTACAGGACATAGGGTACAGGACACAGGGTACAGGGTACAGAACACAGGACACAGGGTACAGGACACAGTGTACAGGACATAGGGTACAGGGTACAGAACACAGGATACAGGACACAGGACATAGGGTACAGGACACAGGGTACAGAACACAGGACACAGGATACAGGACACAGGGTACAGGACACAGGGTACAGGATACAGAACACAGGAAACAGGGTACAGGACACAGGGTACAGGACATAGGGTACAGAACACAGGGTACAGGGTACAGAACACAGGGTACAGGGTACAGAACACAGGACACAGGGTACAGGACACAGGGTACAGGACACAGGGTACAGAACACAGGGTACAGGACACAGGGTACAGGACATAGGGTACAGAACACAGGGTACAGAACACAGGACACAGGGTACAGGACACAGTGTACAGGACATAGGGTACAGGGTACAGAACACAGGACACAGGGTACAGGACACAGTGTACAGGACATAGGGTACAGGGTACAGAACACAGGACACAGGACATAGGGTACAGGACACAGGGTACAGAACACAGGACACAGGATACAGGGTACAGGACACAGGGCACAGGACACAGGACACAGGGTACAGGACATAGGGTACAGGACACAGGGTACAGAACACAGGACACAGGACACAGGGACACAGGGTACAGGGCACAGGACACAGGACACAGGGTACAGGACATAGGGTACAGGACACAGGGTACAGAACACAGGACACAGGATACAGGGTACAGGACACAGGGCACAGGACACAGGACACAGGGTACAGGACATAGGGTACAGGACACAGGGTACAGAACACAGGATACAGGGTACAGGGTACAGGACACAGGGCACAGGACACAGGACACAGGGTACAGGACATAGGGTACAGGACACAGGACACAGGATACAGGACACAGGATACAGGGTACAGGACATAGGGTACAGGACACAGGATACAGGGTATAGGGTTACTGTCATCCCTGGCAACTGATGGCCTCGGCCGCCCCGCCTCAATCGCTCTTGAAATTATTACCTATAGTACCACCTTAGATTAAAGGATTAGATTTAGAAAATATATATTATATATATATCTATTATATTATATATATATATATATATATATTATATATTATATGTTATTAAATATGACCGAAAAAGTAAGATTAATAATTCTAACACGAATTTTCTCAATTTTCCTTATGTTTGTTTTTACTGATGACGGTAAATGAAAAATCAATTCTCCAAAATTCATTCTTATTTCTTAGTCTGACGCGACACTTGAGCGCGTTGTAAAACTTATTACATTTTCAAACTTTAGTTACACACACTGAACAGAGTTTAAACAGCTTTTCTTTTTATACCTGCATTTGGGTGAGGTGACATGTTACAATGGTTTGGGTGAGGTGAGAACAAACACAGAACACGAAACAATGGGTATAAGCTAAAGGGAAGAATAGATCTGTAACTGCAGAAGGCCTATTGGCCCATATTTCTTGATGTTTCTATATTGGAGCGGAGTCTTGAGTGGGTAGAATATAGTTGTGCGTTAATTGGCTGTTGATTGCTGGTGTTGACTTCTTGATGTGTAGTGCCTCGCAGATGTCAAGCCGCCTGTGTCGCTGTATCTATCAATGATTTCTGTGTTGTTTGTTAAGATTTCTCTGGTGATGGTTTGGTTGTGGGAAGAGATTATATGTTTCTTGATAGAGCCCTGTTGCTTATGCATCGTTAATCGCCTGGAAAGAGATGTTGTTGTCTTGCCTATATATTGAGTTCTTGGGCTTACAGTCCCCAAGTGGGCATTGAAGGCATAGACGACATGGTCTCTTTCAAAGCGTTTCTGC
>WNGS01007664.1:0-13983 GCA_020271785.1 Procambarus virginalis
TTGCAAACACAAATGATTATAATCTAAATAATTCCAAGGTTAAGTCGTCAAAGACCAAATTAATATGTCACAAAATAAATTAAACAGTCTCTCTAGATCACGATACACCCGTGTAGTCTATTAATACATTAATAAATCAAAGCATCGACTGCGTGGAACAGATGTCAATGAATTTTCAAAATGCATTCAATTTTTTAAAAAGCAATTTCTGCTGCAGATGGTAAGTGAATAATGGAATAACAACAATAGAAAGACTATTACACAAACATAACCATTCAGAAAATTTATCAGAAAATATAGCTATAGAACTCAAGTGTGTGCTGGAAGGACATAAGAAAAAAGAAAATTGCAGAAGGCCTATATAGGCCTATATAGGCCTTATACTCCCATTTACACCCCACCCCAAACTCATTCATAATTCTAAGACTTACCTATCCTACATGCAATCAAGGATTGCTTTGATTTTGGTTTTTGTTTTTTTAAAAACCAAAAGATTTTTTAAAAATGTTTTTTAAAAACCAAGATTTTGGTTTTTGGGTTTTGGATTTTTACAAGCAAAGATTGCTTGTAAACAAACCCCTTTGTTTAGTTTCCATAAGCAAACAACACTGCTTAATCACCTACCTTTACGCAAATTAGCATCTCAGCTCAATTAAACAACCTACATCCTCCAGGTTAAGACTCATTTGGTCTCTAACAACATTAAGCAACGTCGTTAGAGAGGTTTTTGATGTTACTAGACATCATTGGAAAATTGGAAATACAAAAATGATGTCCAACTTTAGCCAGCATTGTGGAGCTCCTCGGTGACATCCTCTCGTGACCACGTCTGAGTACATCTGAGTACATCTGAGTATATCTGAGTACATATGAGTACATCTGCCGACAGACTAAGCCACTAGGGCTCAGAGAGGCTGTTCTAGCAGGTCTACCCTTAAGTACTCTTTCCCTTAAGTCCTGTTACTCTTAAGTACACTTACCCTTTCCCAGTCTTGACTGCTGAGACCATGAGACCAGAAGGCACGGCAGGATGTGCAGAATACTCCCGTTGAAGAGCAGAGGTGCAACAGGTACTCTGAGAGAGAACTATCAACATCAGAGGCCCGAGACTGTTCAACACGCTTCCACTACACACATAAGGGACATAACTGGCCGACCCCTCACAGTGTTCAAGAGAGAACTATCAACATCAGAGGCCCGAGACTGTTCAGGACGCTTCCACTACACATAAGGGACATAACTGGCCGACTCTTCACAGTGTTCAAGAGAGAACTATCAACATCAGAGGACCGAGACTGTTCAACACGCTTCCACTACACACATAAGGGACATAACTGGCCGACCCCTCACAGTGTTCAAGAGAGAACTATCAACATCAGAGGCCCGAGACTGTTCAGGACGCTTCCACTACACATAAGGGACATAACTGGCCGACTCTTCACAGTGTTCAAGAGAGAACTATCAACATCAAAGGCCCGAGACTGTTCAACACGCTTCCACTACATATAAGGGACATAACTGGCCGACCCCTCACAATGTTCAAGAGAGAACTATCAACATCAGAGGCCCGAGACTGTTCAACACGCTTCCACTACACATAAGGGACATAACTGGCCGACCCCTCACAGTGTTCAAGAGAGAACTGTCAACATCAGAGGCCCGAGACTGTTCAACACGCTTCCAATACACATAAGGGACATAACTGGCCGACCCCTCACAGTGTTCAAGAGAGAACTAGCAACATCAGAGGCCCGAGACTGTTCAACACGCTTCCACTACACATAAGGGACATAACTGGCCGACCCCTCACAGTGTTCAAGAGAGAACTATCAACATCAGAGGCCCGAGACTGTTCAACACGCTTCCACTAATTATAAGGGACATAACTGGCCGCCCCCTCACAGTGTTCATGAGAGAACTATCAACATCAGAGGCCCGAGACTGTTCAACACGCTTCCACTACACATAAGGGACATAACTGGCCGACCCCTCACAGTGTTCAAGAGAGAACTAGCAACATCAGAGGCCCGAGACTGTTCAACACGCTTCCACTACACATAAGGGACATAACTGGCCGACCCCTCACAGTGTTCAAGAGAGAACTATCAACATCAGAGGCCCGAGACTGTTCAACACGCTTCCACTACACATAAGGGACATAACTGGCCGACCCCTCACAGTGTTCAAGAGAGAACTATCAACATCAGAGGCCCGAGACTGTTTAACACGCTTCCACTACACATAAGGGACATAACTGGCCGACCCCTCACAGTGTTCAAGAGAGAACTATCAACATCAGAGGCCCGAGACTGTTCAACACGCTTCCACTACACATAAGGGACATAACTGGCCGACCCCTCACAATGTTCAAGAGAGATCTTTACAAACACCTCCAAAGGATACTTGATCAACCAGACTGTGACTCATACGGCAGGCTGCGAGCAGCCGCGTCCAACAGCCTGGTTGACCAGTGCAGCAACGAGGAGGCCTGGTTGAGGACCGGGCCGCGGGGACACTAAGCCCCGAAACCACCTCAAGGTAGGCTGTACAAGACCATGAGGAAGAAGGATTTAATGGATTTACGGACAAATAACTCTACCAAACACGTCACAGAGCATCAAGAGGGCGAGGAGAGCCCCTAGACTCTCATCATCTGAGAGCCTGGAGCCAAGAGCTGACGCCCGGTCCTACAGGCACACGCAGGGGAGTACATTCACGCGAGGGAGAAGCACTCAACCCCCCCCCCCCCCCCAGAACGTCCATAAAACAAATTAAACATGAAAAATCAGATTTCACAGAGAGAATAGAACAGCAATTACGGATGGTAAACAAGATTTTGGTTTGATAGGTTTACCGGGGGAAGCTCTTGAGAGAGTGAGAGAAGAAGGGGAAGCTGAGAGGGGAGCTGAGATGGAGATAGCAAGGAGAGGGAGGATGGGCAGTAAGCAGAGATAAAGAAGATAGGAGAAATAGAAGGCGAGGGGACACAGGAATGATGGAGACGGAGACAGATGTGGACAATTGAGGTTCTTGGCGAAACGCATCAAATTGGCCAAGAGGGGAAACGAGCCTTTTGGCCGGGGGGGGCGGGACCCCCTGAGGGAGGGGAAAACAGGGGTTAAAAACATGATAATGAAGAGTGCTTCGAGGGCTGAGGGGAGAGTGGAAGGGGACGAAGGAGGGTGAAGAGGAGATGAGAGAATTAGGGGAAATTTATGACTTGAGGGGGAGAGGGGGGGCGGGGTGTGAAGGGGGGGAGAGAAGAGAGCAAGTAGATGACGTGGAGAAGGCAAGGGGACGCTAATGGAGGAATGAGAGGAAAATAATGGTAAAAGGGGGGAAAGATTTTAGTAGATATGGTCCTCCTATTGTCCGGGGACAGACAGCCAGTTAGACTAACAAAATGGCCCGGGATGCCACCCACAACAGTCGCCTAACTCCAGGGTTACCTATTTACTGCTAGGTAACAGTACATCAGAACAGTACATTTACTGCGGCATCAGATGCAAGGAAAACATGCTCAAACGCCGCGTGTTTCCGCGGTTGTGAGTCTTCTGCGATAACCACTGCGCTACAGGTCAACATGTGAGATGCCTTTCCACTATGGTGCGCTCTGGTTCGATACCCGAGGTTCCCGCCTGCTTATACAGCGGACAGGTACCATAGCTACCCGATGGTACCACATACGGTGCAAACAGATGCTCTGCCAACGGACTACCAGAATCTACCTACCGCTAGACCAGAATTGATTGGAGGTATTCGTTACTGGTACACAATGATGGTACTGTTCTCACCTTGGTACAGTTTGGGGGCCTTGCAACGCCTTGCAACCTGTGGAGGCCTAGCAACTCCTTGCAACCTGTGGGGCCTAGCAACGCCTTGCAACCTGTGGGGCCTAGCAACTCCTTGCAACCTGTGGGGCCTAGCAACGCCTTGCAACCTGTGGGCCTAGCAACTCCTTGCAACCTGTGGGGCCTAGCAACGCCTTGCAACCTGTGGGGCCTAGCAACTCCTTGCAACCTGTGTGGCCCAGCAACTCCTTGCAACCTGTGGGGCCTAGCAACTCTTGCAACCTGTGGGGCCTAGCAACTCCTGCAACCTGTGGGGCCCAGCAAACGCCTTGCAACCTGTGGGGCCTAGCAACGCCTTGCAACCTGTGGGGCCTAGCAACGCCTTGCAACCTGTGGGGCCTAGCAACTCCTTGCAACCTGTGGGGCCTAGCAACGCCTTGCAACCTGTGGGGCCCAGCAACGCCTTGCAACTGTGGGGCCCAGCAACGCCTTGCAACCTGTGGGCCTAGCAACTCCTTGCAACCTGTGGGGCCCAGCAACGCCTTGCAACCTGTGGGGCCTAGCAACTCCTTGCAACCTGTGGGGCCCAGCAACGCCTTGCAACCTGTGGGGCCTAGCAACGCCTTGCAACCTGTGGGGCCTAGCAACGCCTTGCAACACCACCGTCGACCTCAAACAATGGCACCCCAGCAGACCTCCTCAAACAATGGCACCCCAGCAGACCTCCTCAAACAATGGCACCCCAGCAACCTCCTCAAACAATGGCACCCTCAGCAGACCACCTCAAACAATGGCACCCCAGCAGACCTCCTCAAACAATGGCACCCCCAGCAGACCTCCTCAAACAATGGCACCCCAGCAGACCTCCTCAAACAATGGCACCCCCAGCAGACCTCCTCAAACAATGGCACCCTCAGCAGACCTCCTCAAACAATGGCAACCCCAGCAGACCTCCTCAAACAATGGCACCCCAGCAGACCTCCTCAAACAATGGCACCCCCAGCAGACCTCCTCAAACAATGGCACCCCAGCAGACCTCCTCAAACAATGGCACCCCAGCAGACCTCCTCAAACAATGGCACCCAGCAGACCTCCTCAAACAATGGCACCCCCAGCAGACCTCCTCAAACAATGGCACCCCAGCAGACCTCCTCAAACAATGGCACCCCAGCAGACCTCCTAAACAATGGCACCCCAGCAGACCTCCTCAAACAATGGCACCCCCAGCAGACCACCTCAAAACAATGGCACCCTCAGCAGACCTCCTCAAACAATGGCACCCCAGCAGACCTCCTCAAACAATGGCAGCCTCAGCAGACCACCTCAAACAATGGCAGCCTCAGCAGACACCTCAAACAATGGCAGCCTCAGCAGACCTCCTCAACAATGGCAGCCTCAGCAGACCACCTCAAACAATGGCAGCCTCAGCAGACCACCTCAAACAATGGCACCCCAGCAGACCTCAAACAATCTGGGAAGCAGACAAACAAGGGGGCAGTAGTGACATTAAGAAAGCAGTTCAACGGCTGGAATCACATTCCGTCTCTGCAACATGGTTGCAGAAATACCTGCTAATCTTGGAGGTAAAGGTCACGAATTGCATGCAATCGATTGGGACAGTGTCGTCAAATGATTGGGCAACATGTCTTCAAGTATTCTGACATAATAAAGGCCTTAGGGTCTGTTTCTGCCTTTGTGAAACCCTTTTGTTATCCTTATTGAAGAAAATCCTGCACACACCTGTCGCAGAGAATGATGACTGTTGCCACTCTAGATCCTGCACACACTGTTGCAGAGAATGATGACTGTTGCAACTGTAGATCCTGCACACACCTGTTGCAGAGAATGATGACTGTTGCCACTCTAGATCCTGCACAAACCTGTGCAGAGAATGATGACTGTTGCAACTGTAGATCCTGCACACACCTGTTGCAGAGAATGATGACTGTTGCCACTCTAGATCCTGCACACACCTGTTGCAGAGAATGATGACTGTTGCCACTCTAGATCCTGCACACACCTGTTGCAGAGGATGATAACTGTTGCAACTGTAGATCCTGGCTTGCCTTGCATTGTTCGAATCATGAAGCCTCAATAAGAAACCCGATAAATCTAAGATAACTCATTTAATAAGCAAATACAATGTCACCATTCCATACAACCAGCATGGACCGAATAGTGAGTGCCCAACTACGTCGCTCTTCCTTATGTACCCACGAAACGTCTGAGCAAAATGGTGAAAACTTCTATGCAGTTTTCACTCTGAAAACTTCACTCAAGACCCCGACCCACAGAAGACGCAATATTAAGACAAGCAGGAATGTCTCGCTCCTGGCAGGAGGTTTGCTCGCCGGAGGGAACGCTTCTTGGCAAACATGAAGAAAACAATGATTTCCCTCGTTGGTGAGGTGCTGAGGAAGGGAGGTACTGAGGAAGTGACGAAGTGAGGTGCTGAGGAAGGGAGGTACTGAGGAAGCAGATGCACAACCCAGATGTAGATGCTGAAGAGGACAGTGCTCGTCCTGCAGTTCACAAATACAACTACAACAGTTCACTCAACCCCAAAATACAACAGGTCACTCATCTCAAAATACAACTACACCAGTATCGTGGGTAGTTCCAAGTTGATCCACCGTAGTTATACAAGCCGGGGGACCATTACTCAGTTCGGTGAATGATATTCTCAACATTCATTCATTGTTTGTTGATGGCATAATGCAAGTTGCACACCAGGTGTTGCAGTCATTCACGAACCTGTGTCTGCATGTTGGTGGTGAGTGGCCTCTGGTCTGTTGCAAATATATTCTGTTTCTGTTGAACCGGTCGGCCGAGCGGACAGCACGCTGGACTTGTGATCCTGTGGTCCTGTGTTCGATCCCAGGCGCCGGCGAGAAACAATGGGCAGAGTTTCTTTCACCCTATGCCCCTGTTACCTAGCAGTAAAATAGGTACCTGGGTGTTAGTCAGCTGTCACGGGCTGCTTCCTGGGGGTGGAGGCCTGGTCGAGAACCGGGCCGCGGGGACACTAAAGCCCCGAAATGATCTCAAGATAACCTCAAGATTGGGCAGTGATGAGGATTCGAACCTACGCCCGAGAGGATCCCAGACGCGCCTTAATCTTCCCATGTTTCGGGGATCCTCTCGGACGTAGGTTCGAATCCTTGTCACGGTCTTTGTGGATTTGTTCATTTGATGCGTCACGCTATTGTGATTTGTGTTCTGTTTCTGTTGTTTATAAGTAAATATTGTCTGCATCTCTCAACAGTTTCAAAGGCATTTTGGCATTGTTTGTCATTAAATAAGAGAAAAACACGATCATTTGAATAGACAATCAAAGAACTTTGTATATAAAACACCAAATTAAAAAAAAAGTTAGAGAGCTAAATTGAAACCGTAATGAAAGCCTAGAAACACTGCTTTGTAAACAAAAAAGAAAAGCAAAACAAACCGTCGGTAAAAAAATAAATAAAAAAAATAAAAAAGGATCGGAATTTGGATTAAAAAATCAGTGACGAGAAAAAGTTTTATTACTTCGTGAATATATCAAAACTGATATGAAAATTTCACTACCAGTCTCTTCTCTGCAACCTGCACACTCCCCCAGGACCCATCCATGTTTGCAACTGTGCAACCTGCACACTCCCCCAGGACCCATCCATGTTTGCAACTGTGCAACCTGCACACTCCCCAGGACCCATCCATGTTTGCAACTGTGCAACCTGCACACTCCCCCAGGACCCATCCATGTTTGCAACTGTGCAACCTCCACACTTCGTTGATTTTCGATGCAACAATGACTTTCTCACATCGTTACGCCATAATAACGTTACCAAACTTTGAGATCCCGTTACCTGTTTGAAGAATGGATTAGAGGAAGCAGAATGACTCGCTAATCGTAATGGCTTGGTGCTTTCCCCCCCTGATAATTCCTTCCCTCCCTTCCCTCCTTATGCCAGAAGGTCGCAGAGGCCAACCAGCTACCCAAGATGGTGGTTAGAAATACGAAACGAGTGGCGCAGTAAAAGAGGCCTAATGACCCAATTACCGCCGCTGTGAGACCTGTGGGAAATTCTTTTAGATTTAAGTGGATTGGATTTCGAAGTGATGATTCGTTGAAGAGGTCACACTCGCCTCCCTCATTCCCCTCACTTTCCCTCACTTCCCCCTCACTTACCCTCGCTTCCCCCTCACTTACCCTCACTTCCCCCTCACTTCCCCTCACTTCCCCCTCACTTACCCTCACTTCCCCTCACTTACCCTCGCTTCCCCTCACTACCCTCACTTCCCCTCACTTACCTCACTTCCCCTCACTTCAGTCACCTCCCGAAGTTGATGAATGTATAGGCAGTCTTGGGAAAGTTATCTTGGTCTTTGATGAGTATATATTATATAAACAAACATTAGTTATCATGGTCGTTCACAAGGTCTATAATCTACATAAATATAAAGGGAAATGTTCCTTTGTGCATGATCGCTAATCTCCTAAAGTTCTTCACCGATTGCTTTGAAATTGTCACACAACGTTTCATTCGCATGCAAGCAGATCTTTATATACATGCTATATAGATGTCACGTCTGGACGGTAAAAAAAAAAAAAAAAACATGCTTATTCTGAAAAACTGTGTTTTTCATGTGAAGAAAATCTTCGAAACCTCTTTACCGATTGCTTTGAAATTTTGACACAATGTTGCATTCGAATAAGCGCGTGTTTTTATGTATCAACTATATACATGCCTCACCTGTGACAGGAAAAAACATGCTTTTTTGAAAAACAGCGCCATCTGTTGCACATAATAGCAACATGCACGCTATACTAAATATGTCACGAATTCCATTTCAATGTTTCCGATTGCATTGATAAATTTTATTTTCGTAGATTTCGAATTATTTAATTTTTTATTAAATTATTTTGTGTGACATTGTGTTGGAATTGAGCTGTGTTGTTTACCCCTCCGTTCATTTCATGTATATAGTTTATTTTTACATTTGTTCATATTTTCAATTCATTTTTTAACTGTTTTTCTTATATTTCAGTGATGGGAACATCAGATCACTTTATGTTCCCAATTTTCTGATGGGAACATCAGACTTCCCATTTGGGAAGGCATTGGACGAGGGAGTGGGGAATGGTGGGAAGGACGGGGAGTTTGGGATGGTGGGGATGGTGGAGTGGGGAATGGTGGGGAGGACTGGGGGACAGGGAAGGTTGTTGTGGCTCAGCACTGCACATGTGTTGCTGAGCCACAGCAACGCGTGGCCGGGTACTGCTAGTGAGTATATATAAACATTAGTTATCATGGTCGTTCAAAGGGTCTTTAATGAGTACTCGAAGTTTGGGTGCGGGAAAAGGGCTTTAAAGGAGAGAGAGTGACTTCATAGAACTTACAGAGCATAGATGATAACGGGGCTCAAACAGATAACCTGAACCTTATGTGAAGCGAAAGTCTTAATAAGGGCCTGAACGGACTGAAATATAGTCATTTTAGGGTCCAGGACGGACTGAAACGTTGTCGATGTATATGAGGACAAGGAGCTGGGATATGAAGACAAGGAGCGGNGTGGGAGGAGGAGGGGATGATGAGAAAGATGCTGGAGATGGGAGGGGGATGCTGGGACCGAGGGATGACTAATGATATGGGCGGGAGATGATTGTTATGGCACTGGCGTTGGTGGGCTAGGGGATAGCTGGAGAATGGTCCTGGTAATGAGGGGGGGGGGAGCAAAGGGATGATAAGTGATACTAAACTCCAAACTTAGGTGTCGAATACATCAGGTGTCAACTGTGAAAGTGTCCAATACACCATGTGTCAACTGTGAAAGTGTCCAATACACCATGTGTCAACTTTGTGAAAGTGTCCAATACACCATGTGTCAACTGTGAAAGTGTCCAATACACCATGTGTCAACTGTGAAAGTGTCCAATACACCATGTGACAACTTTGTGAAAGTGTCCAATACACCATGTGTCAACTTTGTGAAAGTGTCCAATACAACATGTGTCAACTTTGTGAAAGTGACCAATTCACCATGTGTCAACTTTGTGAAAGTGTCCAATACACCATGTGACAACTTTGTGAAAGTGTCCAATACACCATGTGTCAACTTTGTGAAAGTGTCCAATACAACATGTGTCAACTTTGTGAAAGTGACCAATTCACCATGTGTCAACTTTGTGAAAGTGTCCAATACACCATGTGTCAACTTTGTGAAAGTGTCCAATACACCATGTGTCAACTTTGTGAAAGTGTCCAATACACCATGTGTCAACTGTGAAAGTGTCCAATACACCATGTGTCAACTTTGTGAAAGTGTCCCATACACCTTGTGTAAACTTTGTGAAAGTGACCAATTCACCATGTGTCAACTTTGTGAAAGTGTCCAATACACCATGTGTCAACTTTGTGAAAGTGTCCCATACACCTTGTGTCAACTTTGTGAAAGTGTCCAATACACCATGTGTCAACTTTGTGAAAGTGTCCAATACACCATGTGTCAACTTTGTGAAAGTGACCAATTCACCATGTGTCAACTTTGTGAAAGTGTCCCATACACCTTGTGTAAACTTTGTGAAAGTGACCAATTCACCATGTGTCAACTTTGTGAAAGTGTCCAATACACCATGTGTCAACTTTGTGAAAGTGTCCCATACACCTTGTGTCAACTTTGTGAAAGTGTCCAATACACCATGTGTCAACTTTGTGAAAGTGTCCAATACACCATGTGTCAACTTTGTGAAAGTGACCAATTCACCATGTGTCAACTGTGAAAGTGTCCAATACACCATGTGTCAACTTTGTGAAAGTGTCCAATACACCATGTGTCAACTTTGTGAAAGTGTCCAATACACCAGGTGTCAACTTTGTGAAAGTGTCCAATACACCATGTGTCAACTTTGCGAAAGTGTCCAATACACCATTTGTCAACTTTGCGAAAGTGTCCAATACACCATGTGTCAACTTTGTGAAAGTGTCCAATACACCATGTGTCAACTTTGTGAAAGTGTCCAATACACCAGGTGTCAACTGTGAAAGTGTCCAATACACCAGGTGTCAACTTTGTGAATGTGTCCAATACACCATGTGTCAACTGTGAAAGTGTCCAATACACCAGGTGTCAACTTTGTGAAAGTGTCCAATACACCATGTGTCAACTGTGTGAGTGTCCAATACACCATGTGTCAACTTTGTGAAAGAGAAAACATGGACTCCCTTGAACATTATATTATAGAATGTCCCATATTGACTGACTTTCACCCTCCTGGGCTGAGGTATGCTGAACTCTGTGAGTACTCTGGAACTCTGTAAATAGCAGTCCAGTTCTCTGACCTCTCAGCCAGTGATTGTCAAAACTTCCATAATAGAGCTTCTGTATTCGCCCTAGTTGTACTTGCTGGGTGTTGAACTTCGGCTCGTTGGACCCGCCTCTCAATTGACAATCAACTGGTTTACAGATTCCTGAGCCTATTAGGCTCTATCTTATCTACATTGTAAGTAGATATGGTAATTTTAGACAGTGAGGTGTAGAGAAGATCGCATTGAGAGGGATGGTACTATGTTATCTTGGGAGTATAAGATCCTGTTCTCTGATCTATGCCTTGGCTCTAAAAGTTATCAAGCGCCGTACCATAACTGTTAGTGTGGGGAAGGAGTGGAAGATTCTCCTGTGTGTTTCAAGAAGTGCTGAGCAAGGTGCATATGAATTATTTTTACTATTAATATTTATATTTAATTTTGTGTTTAATCATAGAGACACACACACACAAATACACAAATACACACACACACTCACACACACACACACACACACAAAGTGTGTGGGTTGTGTGTGTGTTACAGGGTTGATAAAGACAGGCTATTTAACACAAGGGGCACACGCACTAGGGTACACAGGTGGAAACTGAGTGCCCAAATGAGCCACAGAGATATTAGAAAGAACTTTTTTAGTGTCAGAGTGGTTGACAAATGGAATGCATTAGGCAGTGATGTGGTGGAGGCTGACTCCATACACAGTTTCAAGTGTAGGTATGATAGAGCCCAATAGGCTCAGGAAACTGTACACCTGTCGATTGAGGCGGGACCATAGAGCCAGAGATCAACCCCCGCAAACACAACTGAGTACACACACACACAAGGGGCCTGGTAGCCTGGTGGATAGCGCGCAGGACTCGTAATTCTGTGGTGCGGGTTCGATTCCCGTACCATGCAGAGACGATTAGGCAAAGTTTCTTTCACCCTGAATGCCTCTGTTACCTAGCAGTAAATAGGTACCTGGGAGTTAGTCAGCTGTCACGGGCTACTTCCTAGGGGGTGTGTTGGACGCCAGTTCACCCTCACACATAGGGTGACCTATACCCTCTTAAGCTAAACAACTTAATAAGTATCAACAACGTGTCAGCAAATTTTAATGAAACCTGCCCTACGCCACAGAGCTCAGACGGTCAGACGCAGCCTGGGCATTGGAGCGCCCACACGCGCTCCCTTCACACACTAGCTAGCCCCTGGCCCGGTGTACAAGAATATATATATATTTATAATAAAACTAAGGAAAAGCAGCGGATGTTTGGTACTCCAATTCCTGCCCACTACCGAGCAAACTCCAGCCCACAACTAATCATTCTACAACTACATCGTCAGATGAAACAGGTGTGGTGTGGAGAAAAAAATAAAAAAATTAGTTAGTAAAACAGTTGATTGACGGTTGAGAGGCGGGACCAAAGAGCCAGAACTCAACCCCTGCAAGCACAATTAGGTGAGTACAATTAGGTGAGTACACACGCATACCTTACCAAGCAGAGAGCATTCGGGATTCGCAGCTCATGGATTCGATTTTCGGCTGAGACAGAAACAGTTGAGCACTGTCTGTCCTCTTAGGCTAGATCTAAGATGTTAGTAAGAGCATAATTATGTTTTGAACAAGCGGCAGAGTGTTTGAGTGCACTCACAGTACTCTAGATCAGAGATTGAGTGATTGATGAAGATTAAGCCACCCAGGTGGTGGCACGGGCATGAATAGCCCGTAAGTGGTACATTTTTTGAAGTGAATGTGATCTTTAGCCGTGAAGGATGAGAGAGATCTCTATATCGCGATGCCATTGAGTGCCTTTCGGGGCATGTGTTAACTGAAATGTAGCATTAAGGAAGGTTGAAGTCATTAAATAGTTCATACTGGTGAAAATAAATCCCAGAATCCTGAAATAAAATTATATATCTGTCAGTATTCCAATAATACTTTTACGTGTCCATTAAACTAATTATCCTCAGTGATAGACAGTGATAAATTCGTGTACGCTCAAGTCTGTGTTAAATAAATCCGCTTGATTTTGAAAGTAACGCTTAATTGTATTAGTTCCCCCAGGTGAGTTAATTATGTTAATTATCTATATCTACTCCTCTATAATAATTATCTCCCTTGCTTTTGCCTTCGAATTAATTGTAATTTCCATTCGGGTCATCTTTGAGTTCTAAGCTGGGAAGATACCTGCTTGATGGGGTTCTGGGAGTTGTTCTACTCCCAAAGCCCGGCCCGAGGCCAGGCTTGACTTGTGAGAGCTTGGTCCACTAGGCTGTTGCCCGGCCCGAGGCCAGGCTTGACTTGTGAGAGCTTGGTCCACCAGGCTGTTGCTTGGAGCGGTCCGCAGGCCCACAAGATGGAAGACATAAGTGTCTAACAAAGTTCACGAACATTTAGAGAAACGTTCAAGGAACCTATTGAGGTCTAATGTCAGTACATATTACTTGGAGAGTCATTGAGGAAGATCAGAAATAAGTAAAAGAATTTACTTAGAAGTTACAGTGATCCTCTAATAGGTGTGTAACGACCATTAGGGTGTCGATGTGCAGGAGAGATGTAACTGTTAATGTAATGCTGCTGTTGAGAAGGTGTGAGATACACCCGAGGGCTGTCAAGTTCTTGCTTGTTTCGCTTTCAAGGTTCAACACGCGGTTCTTCATGGTCACTGAAGAGTCAAGCTTCCTCCCCAAGATGTTAACTAAATTACTCATCAGTAGATGTTTTCAACTCGTATATAACGTGTAACAACTCGGTATACTTCCTCCAGTATACTCTATTTGCATTTGATTGTCGCCGTCGGAGGCGGCTAGTTTATGGTGCACCCCATACTCATCCTGTGAGCCGAAGCGCAAAAATAATTACAGACGGCACAAAAGGTCTGTATCGGATCTCAACGGAGATT